>PISX010011642.1:0-64221 GCA_004024625.1 Mellivora capensis | reverse complement strand
ATAATGTATCCGATGTTTCACCTTTATTCTGTTTACACTGGGGCACACGGGGTGTGCGGTAGCTTGCCCAGGGTGGCTGTAATCCCATAAAAGATACTGTTCATGGGTCCAACCCTTTTTTTCCTTCCAGTGCCCAGCAAGCCTCCCTGCCAGCTTTGGAAATCCTAGTTCAGGTCATATTTGCTGGGTATGAACGAATTTCAAAGTCCAAGGGCCTTGTCGTCAGAGAGCTCATGTTGCAAACCCCTGGGCCCTTTTCATGCGTGACACAGGGGAGAATTTCTATAGTTGTTGGAAGGCAGGGCTCCATGGGAAGACACAGAGGGATGAGAGAAAGCACATCTATTTCCCATGTTCCTATCTTTTTGCCAGAATGGACTGTGCCCTCTATTTGGCTCCATATTTTCCAGAGGAATGGCTTTTTGGAGCAGAAGTATGGGAAACCCAGATGTCTTCACTTTAACCACATTTTGGGAAGTGTTTAGAATGGGAAGATTGAGATGCAGCTTTGGAAAAAGGCCAAAGGGTGGGACAGTGCTGATAAACAGCACAAATGGAAAGGATGGCCCCAATAAGCCGAGCCTTTTACAAAGATTTCCATAAAAGTTAGCCCCTAACAATTTAACACCCTAAGGGGCTGGTGCTATTTCCCCCATTTTCTACATCTCAGAGATTCTGAGATTTCCACTTTCCAATTGCTCGAGCATCCCCCAGCCTGTGCCATGAGCCCCAAGATTCTGGACATTACAAACCCCAGTAATTTGTATTTTCTAATTGTTATCACACTCGCTGGCATGAGCCTCCATCTGCAGGACAAACTCTGCTCCAGCCAACCAGTCTGGTAGGACCACATACCCCATTCCTCTGGCCTTGTCTCTATGCCCAGCACAGATCCAGCCCACCATTCCCCGTCCTCCTCCTGTCCGCTTCCTCCCCAAGCACACTAATGGTGTGTTATTGTTTTGTGATGGGCCCCTTACTCTACCAGCCCAGCATGGACCTTGAGGTTTGAGAAAATGGGGCCTCCTGACTATTTTCTCTTCTTTATACCTTATCTATTATCTATTACTAAGATGGCATAAGTTTCCAATTGTATCTCCTCTGATCTTGCCTAGCACTGTGTCCCCCAGACACCCATTGCAGCCCTCACTACACTGTGACACGGACTTCTACCCTTGGGGCTCAGAAACACCCCTCAAATCAGCCCAGTCTCACCAATCTGGCCCTCCACTGCCTCCTGCGCCCTAGATCACTTCAGGAAGACGCACATGGATCTTTGGAGGCTAGTTGAGACAGAGAAGGAGGACGACAAAGGCAAGCACAGAGTTCTGAGCGGGTGGTAGATATTAGAAGCTCTTTAACATAGAAGACAGAACAATTCCCCAAAATGGAGTCAACGGTGAAGGCTTGGAGATAGAATAGGAGGGAAAATGGAGAAGATCAAAATAAATAAATAGAGAGAGAGAGAGAGAGAGAGAGAGAAAAGTCAAACAACACACCCTTAAAACAGGAGAGATGAGAGGTGTCCCAGAGAATAAAGAGAAGCAGAATAAGAACACAAAAAGCCCAAAGAGTTAATATGGAGCCCTATACCCGAGGGTCCGCGAAACTCCAGGAGGGAAGGGGTGACTCTGAGCCCTGCCTTTACACCCCTGTTCCCTGCCACCCCCACTCCCAGACTGATCAATCACACACAGACAACCCCACCCAGGAGTGCGACCCCATACCTGTCACGGTGAGCCTGGTGCCCATCCCAAAGTAGAGCGGCGAGTTATAGGAACACAGCTGCAGGCAGCCGTGGTAAAACCCATGGAGGGCTCCTGCCAGAGGGCAAATCCTTGCTCCTAAGGACCAGGCTCCACCATGGCTCTGGACCAGAGGGGTCCGTTAGGAGAAAGGTCCAAGCATACTATGGGGAAAGAGGAGCAGGCTTAGAATGGACACACACACATGCGCACACACACAAGAGAAGGAAGGATGAACCAAGGAAAGAGTAAGGAGCAAATATTAAGGACTGGAGACTCAGAGAAGAGAAATAGAGGGACCTGCCAAGCAGCACCAAGAGGAGTGGCCACCACAGTTCTTTGGAAGCTCCCCAGGGACAAGAGAGTTGACTTGACCCCCAGCAACCAGGGCTGGGAGGAGAGACAGGGACCCTACGTCCAAGGGACAATGGCCCTACACCCCCGTCCTGCTCCTTACCGAGGACCAAGAGTTGAGTACCATCTCCAAAGTGCTGGGCCTGGTTGCTCCACAGCACAGAGAGGGTGTGACAAACCCCGGAATTGCTCTCAGGGGCCCTTCCTTCCAGAAGCTAGCGCCCACCAGAACTTCCAGCACCTCCTCTGCTCATCCACACTCCCTGAGCCTTTTCCCTGCTGTGTCTCGGGAGTCCTCCTGGGACTTCACTCTTGCAACACACTGCCCCCCAGGAAGCCTCTTACTTACCCAGGACAGACAGCTTGGTTCCACTTGCAAAATACAGTTTTTCATTGTTACACAACACTGCAGCCTGGTAGGAAAACTTCCCTTGGCTGCATCCAATTCCTGCCCTCCCAAGTACACCTGCCTGCTCTCCTGTCCCTTTCTTTACAGAATTTTGCTCCGGGAGGTGTGGAGCGGGGACTAGTGTGCAGTGTGCAATGCCAAGTCAGAGGACCGATTCGGGTGTGTGACCCCCAGCCCTTTCTCCCAGTCCCTCTCCTTTCTGAGCCAGGGAGGGAAACAGCAGGAGTAAGACAGCTCTGAGGCGAGAGGCTTCCCATTTACAAGACCATGATGGGGCATCCTCCAAGGAGATAGGAGATGGACAAGGGGACCCCAAGAGGAGACTACCTGCCTCCCAGTAGGGGAACACAAACCTAGCATAGCCTGTCCATGAAATTCCTGGAGATTGGAGGCTGACCCTGCCTCTCTCTGCATCAAGACAAGAACTCAGAGCTTGCTGATAAAAATGTGCTTTAACCTAAACCTCCAAGAGGGATGCTCCTCCCGGACCCCTGTCCCTCCTTGTGGGTTCCCGGCCCTCCGCCCTGATGCACTTACCTACAACAGTGAGCCGGGTCCCCTCCCCAAAATGTAGGGTGTTTCAAAAGCACAGCCTCCCAGATCCACTTCAGAACCTCCCCCATCTGCTGAGTTCAGCTGGGATTTGGAGACAGATTGGTGCGTTCATGGATCTCTTCCCTCCCAGAGCCACTGGCCCTGCTTCATATTTTCCCCCACTCCCTTCCAGAGCTTGCCCAGGTCCCTGGACAGTCAGAAACAAGGAGCCACAGTGTGGCCTCCTACGAAGTCCAGAGCAAGGAAAGATATGAAGCCCCTACAGAGAGCGCAAGTCAGTGAAAGAGACAGACCAAAGTCAATACTCATTAATTTCCTTCTGGGCTTTCTCTAGGCTTCCCTCTTTTAGGTAACTACTCAGAGGGGCAGTCCCATCTCCTTTCTCTCCTCTGCCTTAACCACTGAGGCTCAGTTTTGAGTTTACAGACGATCCCCCAACCTCGGAGGCTGGGTGGATTTGCCCAGACCAGGACCCTCCTGTGTACTGGTTTCCAACAGTGAAGGTAACATCTCCTTAACCAGGACCCAAGACCTGGGTGATCCCTTCCCTCACTCATTCCCCAGGATAGAATCGTCCCTATCACACCCTGCCTGGAGAGCTCCCCAGCCTTACCGACAACTGTCAGCTTGGTCCCTGGGCCGAAGGTATAATCATAGCACATCAGCATACGGCCACTCTAAAATGGACACCTTGGACCTGCTTTCACCTACAAGGGACCTGGAAAGACCCAGAGCATGTCTTACCTATAACTGTGAGCCTGGTGCCTTCTCCAAAGAAAAGTTCAGTGTTCACACAGTGACGTGGGGCAGGGAAACAAACAAATCTGAGGCATGGAAAGAAGATGGGGCCCTGGTTGGTGTCTGGAGGACTCTGGTATAAGAAAACCCCTCCTACTGCACAGAACATTTCCATCTGACTCTTGGGGGGCCACAGAACACGGCCAGCGCCTATCCAGCGGGCCCCACACTACTTTCCCGACTCCTTCTGAGGGTCCATCAAAAGGACGTGTGTCTGGAAAGGAGGGCAGGGTCCTGGAGCCGGTGGCCAGATCCATGAAGGGCCGGGATATTTCTGGCTTCTTCCTCTATAGGATGGGTCACCTCCCGTGCACCTTCCCACTGACCTTGCCCTGAGTTCTGTGGGGTTTGGGATGAAGGAGTCTCCCGGAGTCCTTCACCAGAGGTGCCAGTGAGGCTTTCTTCTTACATCTGGGCTCTCTGCCTGCAAGCTTCAGTCCTGATCCAAGCCTGTCCTTGTTCATGGCGTTGCCTTGACCGGTGAATAGGGGTGGGGTGGGGGCATTCTGACTCACACTACCCTCAGGCCCGTGACCCAGGAGAAAAGTGGAGAAATTGGGGTTGGGGACAGGCAGAAAGGTTTTTGTAAAGCTTTCCCATAGAGTTGAATCACTGTGGCCCCCTGTCCCCACAGTGTTACATCTTTGTACAAAAAACGCCCCTTCCACGGTTCTGCCCATCAGAGCCTGGAAGAAACCACCCGAGCAGGTGTTCCTTCCAGCCATTGGAGGGCAGGTTGGTGACATCACTCCCCATGTTGCAAGGTGGTGGCAGGGTACAGACGAAGCTGGTGGGGGGGGCCCTCCTCACCCCCATGCCCTTTCTTCAGGACGCTCTTGGCTCCCCAGAACTGTGTGTCTTTGTGAGACTGCTGCCACAGCGGCTGGTTTCCCCAGGACCCACCCTTCTGTAAACTCGTCACTCATTGTGGGGAGACACCCTCCCAAGAAGCACCAGCCCCCTTTCTACCCAGGGCCTGCCCCTGAGACTGTCACCCAGAGACCACACCTTTCTTCTGGGAACGGGATCCTTCAATACTCAGACCGTCCCTCCAGCCAACTCTGAACCTCTAGGGTGGCCTGGAGGGGAACTGACATGAGCTATCCAGGGGTAGGGCTCCTTAGGTAGAGACAAAAATGACAGCTGAGAGCTCAGAGTATTTCCAAGGGGGTGCTGGTGTAGGAGGACTGGTGTGTTGTTAGCCTGTCTCTCTGCTTGTGGACTTCAGACATCAAGGTTAGGAAAAGGGAGCCGGGGAAGTAGACGTGGAGAGATGCATACATAAAGTCACAGGCAGATTCAAATGTGATCATTGTCACTGCCTTCCCCTCTTTTCCCTGAGGGGCAGGTACATTTAAGTTGCTGTCAATGTTTTATTTTCCTGCCCAAGATGACCCTGAAATGTAACCTACAGTTGAGTGGCCTAGATCTCATTTTACTCGATAGTGCTTCCATTTCTTGCCTTTCAAACTATGACTTAAAATCCAGGAGGAAAAAAAAAAAGACAAACTTAGTTACATAATGATGACACACTTTCACTGAAAAATATACACAGAATCAAAAGAGAAATGGCAATATGGAAAGAACATCTGTAATCCTCATCATGAGGGCTGATCTCCCCGGTATATGATGAACTCCTAGAAATCAGGAAGAAAATAATCCAGCAGCACAATGAAAGTGGCAAAGAACAGATGGTTCAGAGAAAAAGAAATGCAAATGGTGTTTCCCCATAGGGAAAAAATCTTGCAAATGAAAACTGCATTGAAATACCTCTATTCACCAGCGTGACTGACAACATCGAATTAAAGAAGGCCATTAGCTAGTGTGTAGTGGAATATACACTTCACAAAAAATGATAACAACCTAAGTGGAGACTAACTTGGAAATATCTATGAAAATTACACATGCATTTATGTTTTACCTGGAAATCCCTCATCTGGGTGTTTATCCTATAATTATTATATATTATATTATATTATATTATATCATTATATAATTATAATCATTCTTGCATACAATTAAAAAATGTTTGTAAAATACTTGCATTATCTGGGGTAGCAGGAAGATCGGGAAAACTCAAATGCCCATCAGGAAGGGTCTGGATCAATAACCTGTGATATATCCACAAAATGGAATATTATTCAATACTAAAAAAGAATACAAATGTTTCCCTGCTCTAGAAAGCTAATATATATACTGTTAACTGGGGAAAGAAAAAAAAAGCAAGTTGCCTGTCAGCATTTACATATACCACCTTTTGCCCAGTAAAAGGGGAACATAAGAATTATGCATTTGTTTGCCTGGTTCTGTACAAAGACACACTGGAAGGGTACAAAAGAACTTAATCAAAATGATTGCTTACTAAGACTGAGTGGAGGAGGTAGAAAGAAGACAGAAGTAAAAATAGTTTTAGTCTCTACTGTATTGTTTCAATTTTTGAGCCATATATTATCTATTTAAAATTAAACTTAAGTTAATAAAAATTTTCAAGAAAATACTTTGAACTGTGTTACTCTAAAAAAACCTACTTGTTTAATTCACAAAGTCATTATTTTTCCAAAAAAGATCAGTTCATGCAAGATGTGTTATGGTCTTGACTTTGCTTATCTGGTCTCCAATTACTCAGGAAGCTTGTGAAAAATTCATATTTCTGAGTAGTCCTCAAGATCTTTTGCGTTAAAAATCTCTAGTAGTGGGTTTATTGATATGCATTTAAATAAATAATCAAGCACAAAATTACCCTGGGTATTTCCATTTCCACATGGGGCTTGGGACCCACTGCTTGCCATCCCCTCACCCCCCAACAGGTGTCAGCCGTGGGGAACGTCAGAGTGCTCTCTGGTGGTGTCATGAGTTGGGTGCAACAACGTGGCTCTTAGAATTTAGGGAAAAAAGAAAAAGTCTGTGCATTTTACTCAGGAATAGTGGGGGTCCTCCAACAATCTGCAATTGCTTGGATAAAGGGTCACCAATTGCTTTCACCAAGTGGAAAGTGACAAGCTTGCTCTTTTGTCCATCCTCACCTTGAGGAACCCTTTCTTCAATGTAATGATTTATTTTTATCTGTTTGCCTATATTTTCCTGTGGCATTTACCCCTTTGTTTATCAGTAATTTGCTCTCTAAGTAAGTTTCCTTTTGACCATCTGGCTGGGGACCCTCAACCCAACCCCTCACAAGTAGGCAGAGAGGCAGGCAGAGAGAGAGGGGGGGGGAAGCAGGCTCCCTGCTGAGCAGAGAGCCCGATGCTGTGCTCTATCCCAGGACCCTGACTGAGATCATGACCTGAGCCGAAGGCAGAGGCTTAACCCACTGAGCCACCCAGATGCCCCTTGGTGTCACAACTACTTTCAATGCTGTTGGAGTTTTGGAGTTTGTCCTCTCTTTGCTACTCACACCGTCCATGTGCTCAGGAGCACACACAGCTTTCCTCGTTTCCCCTGTAGGAGTTAGGCAGGGTTTGGGGTGGGAATCATTCATCATCTTCATCATCTTGGGCAGCAGGGGGCAGCCTTTCCTAACTTATTTTAGACCTAAATCCTTGCCATCTCGGGGTTGCCACTTGAAGGCATGAGAAGAATGTGGTTGGTGCTGGAGGGAACCTCTCCCCCCCCCCGACCCCCTGTCCCTCTCTACGCCGCCCCCCCACCCCGCCCCTCACTCCGCAGGGGGTAAGTGTGTTACCTGCCTGCTTTTCCCGAGGCTGAGACGTGGGAAGGATATACACAAATTGCATCTCACATGTCTGTAATTCTTGCAACTATTTTTTTTTTAAAGATGTTAAAATTTTTTTGAGAGAGAGAGAGAGTGTGTATGTGGTGGGGAGGGCAGAGGGGAAATTGACTCTCCACTGAACATGGAGCCCCACCCCGGCTCCATCCCTGGATCTTGAGATCATGACCTGAGCGAAACCACCAGTCGTAGACTTAACCAAGACCCCCAGGTGCCCCTTCTTGAAACTTTTGGAGCACATTCATAGATTCATTTAAACCCCAAATTTGTCTCCTAGTTTCCTCAGATGAAACCGCAACCTGAAGAAGCTGGTTGTCCCAGCCATATGCCTGGGTCACATGTGTCCCAGGTGACAGAGCTGGAACCAGCACCTGGGCCTCGGTGTTTAAGTCCGGGGCTCTGCTGGGGTCACCGAGGCCCCACCCCTCAGGGAGGCCCACCTCCCAAAGCCAGACTGCCTGGTCCTCCAGTCCGGTCAGTGTGGCCCAGGGCAAGCTGCTATGCCCCTTTAATAACAAAACCGCCTACCTTAGGGAGTTATTGAGAGATCTAAATCAGAGAGTACACATGAAGCCTCATTGTGGTGCCTGAAAACAGTGAAAATGTGAGTGGCTGATGCTTCCACAGAGAGCACTGCCGAGGGAGGCGCCCACTGCAATGGCTCTCAAGCTTCCGTGTGCACCAGAAAGATGTGGAATTCTTGGAAAATGCAAGTGGCCGGGCTCCATCTCAGAATTTCTGATTCAGTAGGTGTGGGAGAGGTGCCAGAATTGGCACTGCTCCTAAATTCCCAGGTGATTCTGGTGTTCCCCAGGCCAGGGTCCACACTTGGAGAACCAGTGTTCCCGAAGGTACTTTGTGTCTTCCATACACTTCCCTCTGGTCCTAGCTCATACTTTAATAATTCAATCATTGCACAACTGCCCATTATATTGTAGGCATTGTTTAATCACTAGCTATGCCAGGATGAGCAAGACAAGATTTCTTGCCTAAGGAGCTCAGCATTGGATGCCAGGTAGATGCATCCATAGTTACTGGGCAGCAGGCGCAGGACTGTGGCAGCGGTGAGCACCCTCAAGAGGAGGGCTCCTCACTCGGACCACGGGGCCAGCAGGGCCAGCATAGGGGTGGGGAGGAGGAGCCCAGGGCAGAAGGAATCAGAAATGACTTTTCTGAAGAGGCTGAAGGAGCAGGTGGGAAGGGGGTCAAGCCAGACAGACCAGTAATGCCCAGGGCTAAAGGTGTGAGGTTCATGGCTGGTTGGAAGAGCCCCTGGAATTTCCAAGCACTGGAGCAGAGACAGAGAGAGGAGGACTGCAGAGAAGGAGGGGCAGAGAAGGAAGAGCCTTTCATCTGCAGGAGAAGGAGCTCAGGTTCTATTTTGGGGGATGTGGGAGGGCAGGCAAAGTATTAGTCAGGAATTGATGAAACGTGTAGCATCTCTGAGGACAGAGCTGGAAGATGGCCATGGAGCAGAGCCCATATGAACTGCAGGGAGGCAGAGAATGGCCCGGAGAGCCTTAGAGGAGCAGAGCTGAAGGCTGGCAGCATCTCCAACCACTGCTGCAGCAGGAAGGATGGGGGGTGGGCAAAGAGGTTGCCGGCTTTGGGGCCAGGCTAGTGAAGAGCCAGACCGCAGGTTTACTATCCGCTGGAGGAGGGCTCTGGTAAGCTAACTGCCTTCTCTGAGCCTCTGCTTTCTTGCCTGTACTGCTGGAATGGTAACCATTTCAGAGGGTGAAGGAACTAAATGTGAAAATGTCTGGAAAGTGCTTACTGGGGTAGACACACACTGATATCATTATATGGGATGAATAAGAGGCAGATTTCAAAGGAGTATAACAGATAGAGACCCAGGTTGCTGGGTTGTCTCCTTCAGACATATGAGCAGGTTGTGGGAAAGAGGGCCCAGGGCGGGCTGCCGAGAGAGAGTACACACTGGGCTAGAAAGAGTACATGTGCAGGGGGGCTCGGCAGAGGCCAAGGTGATCAGCACTCTGAGTGTCTCCAAAATGATTAAGCTCAGGGTGGCAGCCACAGGAGGTGATGAGGTCATGCAAGCTGTGCCTTGGGTGGGCACACATGAGCACTGCATTCTAGACCCCAGGCAAGTTCCAAGGTCAAGGAACCTTTTTAATGCAGCCTTCTAAAATGTCTTTTTTTTTTTTTTTTCCTGAAAATAGTCCCCATGAGCCCCTGCTTATTATTTTTTTTGGATTACGTCTCTTCACACGCTGCTAATCTAGTATGCCATGGAACACATTTTGTCCCATGGGGATCGAGCGAGCGCTGTCTGACTTCAGCTAGGAGGATGTTCCCGGGGGTAGTGGCTGGAGGGAGCAGACACAGACAGTTGTAACTGGTGCATTTAATTAGCATCGTGATGGCAGAAGGACTGGGGGGGCTTTAGCTGTTGGCAGCTATGGTGGTCTTAATCCAGTCTACAAAGTTGCACACCTTGGTGTAAACTCCAGGCTTGTTCTTCTGGGCGCAGCCATAGCCCCAGGAGACAATTCCCTGGAGCTCTCCATTGCAGACCACAGGGCCACCAGAGTCACCCTGGGAAGGAAGAAGGTGGGACAAGTGTTATAAAGAAGGCAAAAAGGGCAAAGAGAACCCTATATCATCTGAACCTTTAAAGATTGCATTGCGCTCAGCTCTGTGGCTCTGGAGGTCTCCCAAGAAGCGGGTGACTGCCATGCAGCCTAGCCTTCCTTGCTTCTGTAGAAGTCCACGGCCTGAAGCCCTCCTGCACCAGCTCCACAGCCCACAGGGTGTTCAAATCCTGCTCCCCAGGAGGCCATGTGTATGGGCAGGGGTCTCAGCATGGGAGGAGTCAAGTCACCTGGCAGGAGTCCTTGCCTCCCTCGAGGAAGCCAGCGCAAACCATGTTCTTCGTGATCTGGCCGGGGTAGGAGGCTTCGCACTGGGCCTGACTCAGGAGTGGGGCGTCCAGGCACTGCAGCAGCTCAGGGTAGTTGGCTTTGAGGAGCAGGGAGAGATGGAGAAAAGGAGGAATGGGAGTCAGGCCAGGGTGGGGGGCAGCAATCCAGGGCTGAACACCGAGGACACCAAGAACATAAAAGCTTAAGCAAGGAACTATGGGTTTTGTTTCCAGACTGATTCCTGCTGAACCCCTCCCTAGATGGGAGAGTAACAAGTGCTATATTTTCCCCCTATTTTGATTCTAGGGGGTTAACTCCTTAAAGCTTTGCCTCCTTCGAGGACCCAGGCCAGCATAGAGTGGGGTTCAAGCTCAGGGGCAAGCCTGGTTCTGGGAAAGGTGGGGAAGTTGGAGGATGAGTTATGGAGGGTTCCACTCACTGCCAGAGCTCAGGGTGTTGCCCCAGCCGGAGATGAGGCACTGGGTGCCAGTGGCTGCACAGGTGGAGGGCAGAGATATGGTGGACACCCGCGCATTGAGGACAGCAGGTGAGGACAGCTTGATGAGCATGATGTCATTGTCCAGGGTCCAGCTGTTATAGTGGGGGTGGCGGATGACCTTGGCCGAGTTGATGAACTGCTCATTCCCCTCCTGGACCTCGATGTTGTACTCTCCGAGCCTCACCTGGATGCGGCTGTTGGGAAGACAAGCATGGGGAAACTCTTTTTTTCTATATGCCCGTTTTTCTCTAGGGTTCTCGAGCACCCTACTCATGGGTGGGAGTGTGGCAGAATCACCTGGCAGGAGCGGGGTAGTGGGTCAGTACAGGGTTGAGACCAAGAACTTTCTCCTTCAGAGGTAGGTGGTCATGGAGGGGATGACATGGGGCTTGTTCCTCAACCTGCTTTTCCAGCTGCCTTCCCCACGACCCCTCCCCCAACCCCTGCACCTAGTGCCACAGGCACAAACAACCAACTTGAAGTTCCCCATGTATTCCTCATCCTCTGTAGTTTGCCTAGCAACATGCAGAGACTTCTACTCCCTCCCATCTGGGTCAGGTGAGTGCCATCATCCTGTATGATCTACTCCAGTGGTTCTCAAGGTGTTTCCCTGGGACCTGCAGCCTCAGTACCCCCCAGGAACTTGTTAGATTTATGAAGTCTTGGTTCTCACCCCAGACCGGCTGAATCAGAGGCTCTGGGGTGGGACCCAGTGGTCTGCAGTTTAGCAAGCCTTGTAGGTGATTTTGATGCCACTCAAGTTTGAGAACCCTTGGTCTAGGCAGTGAGTCTCAGCTCTGCTACAGAGTCTAGTCGCCAGAGGTGGAAAGCATTAAAAACTCACCAATAGTCAGACCCCTCTTCCTGAAAATTCTAAGTGCCTGGGATAGAACTCAGGTAACAGTATTTCTTTTTAACATTTCTTACATAGTTTTGGTGTGTATCCAACTGGCAAGGTTACTGGTGCGAGGTCCTTGCTGCTTTCCCCCTTGGACCTCACCACCCCAAAAGAGTCCCTACTGGCTTTTCTGACCCTTTTCTGAAACAGCCTTTGCTGTGTCACCTATTGGTTTTTGGAATGCTCCTCTTTGCACCTTCATTCCTGTAAGCTGAGTGGCCAGAGACAAATTCTTGCCCCCACCCAGCCATTTTCCCCAACCTCTGCACCCCTGGGCTGACCCCAGCTCTCAGAGAGGCTTCCAGAGGACACAACACTTACGACTTGTAGCAGTGGGCTGCAGAAACTACCCACTGGTCACTGATGAGGGAGCCGCCGCAGAAGTGGTAGCCTGAGTTCAGGGACACCTGGTAGGGGATGGAATTCTCCTCACAGGTGTAGCCGCCAACGATCTTGTCATCGTCGTCAGTGGAGAAAGCAACTTGAATGGAGACAGGAGGGAAAAAGCCAGTTCAGCAGGTATGGGTGGGTGGAGCCCAGAGTCCCCCGGCTGGAGCATGTGGGTTAGAAGTCTTCAATAAGCACAGAGACGACAGATTGTCTGGCAGGGAGCATCCCATCGCTCTCCTGAGTCTCTTGGTATGTCTGCAGGGCACATGGCCAGGTGCCCGCTGGGGCTCAGGCACAGACCTCTCCTGGTGGCTCCAGGGCGAGGACACAGACAATGCCCTCACAGTGCACTCAGTGTGACATGGGTCTGAATGTGGTTTTTGTCATTCACTCAGTGCTTCTCTTTTTCCACTGGTGTACTCCTCATGGCTATTTGAACCCCAGATTGTCAGGATGGGTTGGACTAGCTAGGAAAATCTGGCTAAGTAGCCCTGGCTGTACCCAGCTTTTCCAATCCCTAACAATCTGCGTGGTGAGCCTGGGGACAGGAGCCTGCAGGCCCATTAGGCAGGACAAAGGTAGGCCAACTCATGGGCCAAAGTAATGGTGATTCTCAACCTTGGCTGCCCCCCCTGGGGATTCTAAAATCATTTGGGGAACTTAAAAATTCAATGCACTGGTCACACCCCAGGCCAATGAAATCAGAATTTCTAGGGCTAGGACTCTGGCACGAGTGTTCTTTCAGCTTCCCTAGGCGTACCTGGGGTTGAGAACACCTCTAGGGGAGCTATCCCAGCACTGCTGGAACTAAGCCTCAAGACCCCTGGTTCATTTCATGGACCGCCTGCACCTGCTTTCCCTTTACAGCCTCTCCCAACAATGTCTCAAAATAAATGGATGAATGTCAGGGTCGGGAATGGGGTCAGCACAAAGTGGGAGGAGTGAGACTTACAGAGAGCCCAAGAATGGGAAGGAGGGCTGCCAGACAGGAGAGACAGACTCTCAGAGCCCAGGTAAACACAGAAGAGCTGCAAGAGTGGAGCAGGGATCTCGGTCGGGGGCGGGGGGGGGTCGTCACGTGTGGTCCAAAGTCATGCATGAACTTACCAGCAGCTCCCACAAAAGCAAGAATCAGGAGTGGATTCATGATGGCAGAAGTATAGAAGTTGAGTGGCTGGTGGAGAACCTTTATAGCTCCTAAGGTGAGGGAGAGGGTGAATGTGAGGGTGGAAGGTCACTGCTCCTCCCAGACAAATACACCTGTAGCTTTCCCTTCCCTCAGCCTTGTATCAGCTCTGCCGTGTTTGGTCGTATGGATTCATGACCCACAGGTGATAAGAAAACGTACCTTGTGAGAGCAGAGAGGAAGACCAACTGACTCCTGGGAGGACTCTGGGGTGCGGCGGCGGGTGGGGGGGGAGCCAAGCCCCCATATGTCACAGTTGGACCTTCTTAGCCTGAGATGAGTAGAGGAACAGCCTGGGGCCCTCTGACATGATTTATTTAACTCAATCTAAGTAAGATTTATTTAACTAAGTAAGATTTATTTAACTCACTCTAAGTAAGGGCTTAGAACTTGGCTGCTCTCCCATGAAGGGAGAGAAGTCTTATATCTGTAAGCATGAAGACCCTTCTCCCAAGTTGAAACCACTGGGCAAGAAGGTCACATCCAAGGCTTTGGGGAACCAGGATCCCACTGCCAAGAAGGGATAAGAAGGGAGAAGCAGAGTTTCATGGGAGTCTGGGCTTTCAGCTGGCTTTCCTTCCCACCAACTCTTGCGGAGAGGAGCCCTTGGAAAGAGAAGTTAAGTGGACATTTACCTGATACATTTGGAGGATGGAAGCCCCAAAACTATATCCTTCCTCTTCCTCACTATTAGGATATTCATCTTTCTCATCACTTGCATTGTTCTGGGTTCTTTTTGAGCAGTCTCCTTGTTGCCCTGGGAGTCTGCACCAGTGGTAAATCAATTGCCTCCACCTGCTAAGTCCTGACAGCCCGAGCTCTGATTGTATGCTCCAGACCACACATTAGAAAGGGTCTGGAAAATGGAAAATTTAGGTTCTGATCAGAGAATCAGCCGTAAATAGAGAGATTAGCACATAGTGAAAGCGTGTAGTATTTGGTGATCATTCACAACAATGAAAGGGGGGAATTCTAGAATTTTCTATTTTAGATGCAGTAAGACTATTGTGCTGGGCTCAGTACAGAGTTAATCTTCCCAGAAATGACCTTAATTTGGGACCCACCAAGACACAACCCTGTAATTTATTGAGGTACGACTTGGCCAGAGGAAAATTGAGGTGGAATGAGTGTCTATGTCTTACAAAGATGCTTCTCCTTTCCAGCTCCTCTGAGTGCCAGGGTGGTGGAGGGCCAGAGGGGGCACAGTCTACCTCTGAATTCTCTGAAAGGTAGAAATGAGTAAATGCTCTGGAGGTGATAAACAAAGTGAAAAAGGCTCAGAAAGTCTGACTATGAGACAGGAAGTAAGCTGGGTGAATGAAGTAAATGGAAACTAGCAGAAGCTGAGGAAAATGCCACGGTGAGGCTCACGGGGTTGGGAGGTGCCCATAGGATGTCTTCTTCCAGTGCCTGGCATGGCTGGAGGCTGGTGTCCTCACAACAGACCAGCTACTGCTCAGAGCTCTGGCCTCTCCAATGGCACCTCCTCTCATCCTGATGGGCTCACACCTCCGGGGGAAGGTGCTATATTTGTACCGTGCCTGACAGCTTTTAACGAGCCTTCACACACACAAACAGTGGTATGCTGATCTTCATTGGCATTGAGTTTCAAATTTGACTGTTCACAAGTGTTTTAATTGTGAGACATGCAGAACGAAATTATTTCCATTTATAGAGGAAGAAACTGAGAACCAGTAAGGGTCTGTCTTGGTCACGAATACAGATCTAAAAATGGCAGAGGTGGCCTCAAGGCCACCGGAAGATATGGACAGCATTGGAAGTTTGGGAATTGGTACAGGTGCCATATAAGAGAAGGTTTATTTGGGATCAAGCCAGAGGTTCCCAGAGAACAAAATGTACCTCCTGGTCCCTCCTGATGCTTGGCCCCCTGGCAGAATAGAAGATGGAATGAATCTTCCACTTGGTACCTGGTCTCAGAGCTTGACTTTGCCATGGCCCTGTTCTACTCTAGGCTACAACCAAGGAACAGATGACATGTCTCTCTGTACTCATGGGTAGCTGACTCAGGTTGTGGAGTCTCCATAATAGAGGCTTTCCCTGTAATGTCACTAGATATGGTACTTAGATTTGCCCCATTGTCATGGGGTAGTCCTAGGAAGTCCTGTGATAGCAGATGAAAGGAACATATAGCAGAGTTCCCTGGGCAGGTACCCTGGGGGCATATGAGGAGGTGATCCTTGGTAGAAGATAGGAAATTGGGGAATAGGGAGGAAATTTTTGGATAGGTGTTTGTGGCTTTGACTCTGTCTAAAAGGGAACACCCAAGATCTAGAGGGTTTTCTGTGTCTAAAGCCTGAAGACTAGCTTTGGCCTGATATTTTGTGCTCCTCCTCAGAACAAACTATTATACCCACAACATAGTATGAAGTTGGTTTTCTTGAATGCAGCAGGAATCACTTTATAGGCAGAGAAAATAGCTCTAAGTGAGATGATGACGTCATGTTTTAGGCTCAGACATGTAGGGTGGATTCAGGTCTACCTTTTCCCAGGTTCAATGGGGTAAGTCTCTGCAGCTCTTACGATCGTCGTTATGAACTATTTCTCAAGACATTCTCATAGTTCATTAAAAATTAGCCTAGGGGCGCTTGGGTGGCTCAGTGGGTTAGGCCTCTGCCTTCGGTTTGGATCATGATCTCAGGGTCCTGGGATCGAGCCCCGCATCGGGCTCTCTCCTCAGTGGGGAGCCTGCTTCCCCCTCTCTCTCTGCCTGCCTCTCTGCCTACTTGGGATCTCTGTCAAATAAAATCTCTAAAGAAAAAAAAAAAGAAAAAATTAGCCTATCAAACCACTGGGTTTTTAAAAAAAATATTTATTTATTTACTTATTTATTTATTTGAAAGTGAGAGAGAGAGAGAGAGAGAGAGGAGGGGCTCACTCACTTTCACTGAGTGCAGAGCCAGACTCGGGGCTCAGGCTCAGCACTCTGAGATCATGAGCTGAAATCAAGAGTCGGCTGCTTAACAGACTGAGCTACCCAGGCGCCCCACCACTGGTTTTTAATTATGATAATAGTGAACAGCTTCTTCATGCTTACTATACCAAACATTGCCAAGTCTTTCATGGATCTTTTTTCACTTTATTTTAACAACCACCCATGAGGTTGTCCATTTCACAGGTGACAAAATGAGCCTTGTAGAGGTGGAGTAACTTGCTCAAGGTCACACAGCCAGTAAGTGGTAGAGATGGGATTTCAGCATGATAGTTGACTCTAGAGCCTGCCTGCTTACTTTTCTTTCTTTTTTTTTTTAAAGATTTTATTTATTTATTTGACAGATAGAGATCACAAGTAGGCAGAGAAGCAGGCAGAGAGAGGGCGGTGGGGGGGGGGAAGCAGGCTCCCTGCTGAGCAGAGAGCCCAATGCAGGGCTCGATCCCAGGATTCTGGGATCATGACCTGAGTCAAAGGCAGAGGCTTTAACCCACTGAGCCACCCAGGCGCCCTGAGCCTGCCCGCTTTCTATCAGAGAACACTCAGCTTCCCTTCTCCTGTTTGATCCCCAGGGCAGCCCCATGAGAGAGGCAGCAGACCCCGCTATATCAGGCACTTGTTGTGATGAGCATGGGGTGTTGTACATAAGTGAGGAATCACTAAATTCTACTCCTGGAACCATTATTATCCTATTATGTTAACTAACTAGAATATAAATAAAAACTTGAAGCAAGCAAACAAAGAAAGATTCTGAAGCTCAGAGGTTGAGTGACTTCTCCCAGGTCACCTGGCTGATGAACGTGGAGTTGACACCAGACTCTTTCCGTACTCAAGCTAAGTTCATTCCCCATCGTGTTGCTCCACACTGGGGGCTTTTGGACCTCTCAGTGGTCTAAAAAGTAGATTTTGGTCAGATTCCAAATTACGTGTCTTTTTTTTTTTTTTTTAAACATTTTTTCCCAAACCCCCCCTCCACCCCACCCCACCCCCATCTCTATTTCTCCTTCGCTCATAGTCAACTTCACTTTGGGCCCCAGTGTCCTTCACTGCTCTTCAACCACCTTGTCAAATTCCAAGCTGTCTTTTCTCCAAACTTCCAGCTCCTTTCCTTCATTATTTTTTTTTCTAAACTACATGTTTTCCCCATGGTACAATCTCTTCTTGTCCAGTAAGAACTGCTTTCTTGTCTATCTGAGCCTGGGAGTCACTGACTCTGAATAGTGAAGGTTGGATTTGTGTGGTCCAAAACCCATAAGCACTGAGACAGAGGTGTGGGCATGTAGCTGGGCCACGGCTGATTGACTAAATGGGGGCATCTGCCCTTCGTCTCCCCGTCGTCCTGCTCCCCACCTTGAAGCCAAAGAAGACAGACCATTTTGTGCCCAGGGCAAAGTTCCATTTGCATATTTTATCTATGCCTCAGACTTGAGGGGTGAGTGGGAAGTGTCTGGGACTAGAGGCTTTAACACTCTGTGACGAAAGGCTGGTTCCTGTAATGTAACGGTCTTTCTGTTCACATCTCCATCACTCCTTGTCCCATTCCCTGGGCCTATTAGATCTGCTTAAGTGGCCCCAGGATCTTCTGGAGGGTAGTTAGTGGAAGAAAGGCAGGAGAGAGTCCAAGAGCAATATCCATGTGGGCTGTAATTATTGTAGTAGCCCTGACTTATTCCATGATACTCAGAGTTTAATAAATGACATGTGTATTTATTTTTCTAAATATATTAGATTCAGATGGAGCTCCATAAGCCAAGTTCAGTAATAAGTCCAATTAGTCCACTGGCCTCTCTCCACTCATTTGGCTTCGAAAAACTCTAGAATGTGTTGTCCATATGGAAGGCAGCCATGGGTTAGTCCGATTCCTATTGGCCAACCTGTCCCGGAGGATCTCCAGATGGCTTCCAAGGCTCAGCATTGAATGCTCAGTCTACACAAGCACCAATACCATTCCAATTTGAGGACCCTCCATGGCAGGGCCACTGTGTTTGAGCAGGTTCTGGGCTTAGGTCTCTAGAACCCATAACATCTGTTCTCTTCCCCAGCCATGGGAATGTAGCAGAGGGAGCTGGCACATTGTTGGGCCACCTTTCTATCCAAACATAAGTCAAAGCACCTGTTCTGTCCCTGGTAGGACAATTCAGTTCATTTGGTTATGGGCTTACATTGTTTAAAGTCAAATATTTTGTAGAATTTTTCTCCAAGGAAATCTATACTGCTTGGCAAATTTTCCTCTTTTCTTTTGAATCATATTTATTTACTCAATGTACTAGTTTGCTGGTGTTACCATAACAAAGTAACACAGGCCAGGTGTCTTAAACAACAGAAATCGACTTTCTCTGGTTCTGAGAGCTAGAGCTCTAAGATCAAGGTGTCACCAGAGTTGGTTTCTCCTGAGGACTCTCTCCTTGGCTTTCAATGGCCTTCTCACGCTGTCCTCATGTGGCCTTTCCTCTGTGGGCACAGCCCTGGTGGCTCTCCTAGAATGTCCTCCTTTCTTCTGAAAAGAATACTGGTCAGTTTGGATTAGGGCCACTCTAATGGCCTTGTTTTTAAGTTAATTAGCCCAAATCTCCAAATACAATCACATCTTAAAATAGTAGGGCTTATGACTGTAATTGTATGAATTTTGGTGGAGTGCAATTCAGTCTGTAATCCTCGGTAAATACTAGCTGAATTCCTGTAATGCCTCTACAGTTTCTAGGCTTTAAGGAAACAGCAATGAAGAAGATAGGAAATTTCCTTGCTTTCATGGCATTTATGTGTATCTTTGTGTGTATCTACACGTATGTGAGGAGGCATAGTGACAGGAAGCAGACAATAAATAAGAATATATATATTATGTATATATAGTATGTATATTTGTATCAGACTGTGGTGGTTAGGTATTATTAAAATAGGACACAATGGTAATAGGTGTGAGTGATTGCCGGGTTGACAAGTGTTCTATTAGCTAAGATATAAGGAAAGATCTCTTTGGGGAGATGGTTTCCAAGCTGAGACCTAACTAAGAAGGGGCCAGTCTTGTTAAGGGAGGGCTTTCATATTCCCTGCTGAGTCTGTAACAGAAATAAATCAACACATATGCCATTGCTTTTAAATTAAACAAACCTGTCATCTAGCATATAATATTTACCTTACCATTAGTTTTGATGGTAAAATTCATAAAAAGGATAGTCATCAATATATTGAAATAGCCATAAAAGTTAAAGTATATATTTAAAATATTTTTTGTTAAAGATGTAATTTATTTGAGAGAGAGAGAGCACCAAGATCAGAGGGAGGAGCAGAGGGAGAGGGAGAAGCAGACTCCCCGCTGAGCAGGGAGCCCGACAGGGGGCCTGATCCCAGGACCCTGGAATTATGGCCTGAGCTGAAGGCAGACATTTAACAGACTGAGGCACTCAGGCAGCCGTAAAGTACATTTTTGACATGAAATGGTATTTATGAAATATTCTCGGGTTGAGAGAATAAATGATAAAACAGTATGTATCATATGATCTAACTTTATTTAAATGAATGATCTCAATTTTTACAATAATACGCATTGATTTTGTAATTAAAGTAGCTGAAAGAAAGAGAAACAATGGCAATAATAAAAGAAATTTTCCCAGAGAGGGCAATCCCTAGCCTTGGGGAAGAAATTGCTAATGATAAAATTTCATATATTACAGTGAGAAAGAAATTTAGGCAGTACTAAACTAATTGTGTGTTCTGTCTGCAGTGCAGTCTTATGTGGATGAGTTCATCTCGTCCTTAAAACAATTTCTCTTGGGGCACCTGGGTGGCTCAGTGGATTAAAGCCTCTGCTTTCGGCTTGGGTCATGATCCCGGGGTCCTGGGATCCAGTGCCGCATCGGGCTCTCTGCTCAGCAGGGAGCCTGCTTCCCCCTCTCTCTCTGCCTGCCTCTCTGCCTACTTGGGATCTCTGTCTGTCAAATAAATAAATAAAATCTTTAAAAAAAAAACCCAATTTCTCTTTCCTCATTTTTTATTTCACAATTATCCTCATTTAATATATGAGAATAAATGTGATGAATCTGTTCAGCTTGCTCAAGGTGACGCCCAGTGGTAAAGCACTAGAGCCAAGGTTTGTTTTTCGTTGATGTTGTTTTTAAAGATTTATTTATTTATTTGAGAAAGAGAGAGAGAATGGGGGGAGGGAGAGGAAGAGAGAGCATCCTCAAGCAGAATTCCTGCTGAACTCAGAGCTGAACTTGAGGCTCAGTCCCAGGACCCTGGGATCACGACCTGAGCCGAAACCAAGAGCTGGCCACTTAACTGACTGAGCCACCCAAGCGCCCCAGCAGAGCCAAGTTTTAAACTCAGGTCGGCCAGGTGACAGAGACCAAGTTCCTCCCACAATACTTTACTGGTTCTTAAGAGACAATTTTTCTGCAATATCAGATGCTGGCAATCTGAGGCTTATCTGTAGGTGAATCTGCAGGATTCTCGGGGAAATGGAACATGAGGCAGGGAGGTAAGCTAGCCCAGGCCCTGTGGATTACTGGATCCCTGTGGCCAAGAGAATCAGGGAATCAGAGAATCTGGGCAGTAGCCACCTGACCTTGTAGAGGACCAGGAGTGAGAAGGGCATAAGAAGCCACAGCACAAGAAGAGTTATATACTTAATGAATGGGCAAATAAAAAACAAAATCCCACAGTCAGTTAACAAGGAGTATTATCTAGGTCTTAGCTTTGGGAGGAGGATCAAAAAAACAACTTTTCTCTGAATATTCATGGGCACTGAATAAGTCAGTCCTTTGGCACATTTTCCAAATTTGGGACAGACACTGTATTTGGGGTTTGAGACAGACACTGTATTGATAAGATATATAATGAGAATTAGAAAATAAAACCCTTGGGGCGCCTGGGTGGCTCAGTGGGTTAAAGCCTCTGCCTTCCGCTCAGGTCATGATCTCAGGGTCCTGGGATGGAGCCCTGCATAGGGCTCTCTGCTCAGCAGGGAGCCTGCTTCCCTTCCTCTCTCTCTCTGCCTGCCTCTCTACCTACTTGTGATCTCTGTCAAATAAATAAAATATTTAAAAGAAAAGAAAAGAAAAGAAAAGAAAACCCTCTGGGGGAGGGCGCCTGGTGGCTCAGTTGGTTAAGCAATTGCCTTCTTCTAAGGTCATGATCCCAGGGCCCTGGGATTGAGTCCCGAGTCATCAGGCTCCCTCTCAGAGAGGAGTCTATTTCTCCCTCTCTTTGCCTGCTGCTCTGTTCGCTTATGCTCTGTCTGTCAAATAAATAATAAAACCTTAAAAAAAACATATTGGGTCTGTTGCAGCCCAGTTGCTTGACAGAAACAAAAGTAAATATTTCCTGGAAAACCTCCCTTTTGCCCAGGTTTTAAGGAATTCCCAAAGATGAATTATATAATGCACATCAAATTATATAATACGTAAAAAAATAAGCCACTCTGAGTGACAGCCAGCAGAAACTACAAACGAACAAACAAAAAGACACAAAACATCATCAAATGTTGGCATTAACATATAAAAATTCCAAGCAGATCCTTAATATCCTTAAAGAAAATAAATTAAAAATACACAAGGAGCAAGATGCTTTCTAAAATGACTGCCCATATTTGTAAAAGAGCCAAGTAGATTTACCAGAAATGAACATAATTTAAATGAACAAAGTTGACTGAAGCATTGAATGGCTTATTGGAACTGAGGTGGATTGGGAACTGGCCTATAGTTCCAAAGAAAGGACCCAGAATGCAGCACAGAAGCAAAGAGAGGGAAAATGTGAGCGAACAGTCTAGATGACTGTGTGACAGACGTCTAGAGGACCCGAGGCCATCTCTCCTCCTATAAAATGTGAACATCCAGAGTCACAGACTGAAGCTGTAGCCCGTGACAGGATCTCCTTCATCATTCCCTTTCAAAACCACACTTGTGTTAGACTCTGTGGATGATTCCAGAATAACATGCAACCTGATCCAGAAAATAGGCCTGTGCTTTTTCACCTGGAAATAGGAAATCCCCGTGCACCCTTGGGTATGGATGGACAGTGAAGTTCTGTGGGTCCAAGCATGTACCATGGACTCTCCCTTGCTCTTGAAATGGAATAGTGCCCTCCTCCCATTGTGCTTGAGTCTGGGCTTACATATTTACCAATTAATAACAGAATTCTCTGTGCATGACCAACTTTATAGATCTGAGAGTCAGCTAACACACAGTCCTGAATGCCATGATGAGACTTTAAATCAAGACCTAGGGGCTGCTCTTCAAAGGAAACAAAGTTGTTGACAGAGGAGTGTGGCTTTGCACTAAAGCTCTTTGCATATGCTTAGTGATTCTCTTATTAGGGAATGTCAGGGGCTCCCTAGAGATCCCCATTAGCCACAGGCACTTGGAGAACCCCTGGACATGTTTGGTGCATGGCCCAGGGCAGCTTTAATCACGCCTTGTTCTGCTACAGAACCCCCTCTCACAGTGCCCTAGCTTTAGAGATGACACATGAAATGGACTACAGTGTAGTGTGTGGTAACTCCAAAATCCAGAAATCTCACTAAGCATTGCAGCTCTTTCTCCTTGGCAGACGGTGTGAGGTTCAGCAGCTCATCTATCACTTTAGGGGGTTTAATCCAATATGTCCCAGATCTTGGGCTACTCAAAAGCTCATCAATGTGGCAGCTCCTTGAACTTTTGCAGACTTTCCACTGGTCTGGCATGCATATATCACACTGAGGCATCACAACTGCTAATTCCTGCTCCCTGAGAATATCCAGCATAATGCCATCGGTGTAATGGACCAGTTATGATATCAAAGTGACCAAGAGCCTTCTGAACTATACTGATGGAAAGCAAGCTAAATAGAGCCTTGAGATAAAATAGTTAAAGGTCTTTTCTGACCCTACCACTTAAAGGCAAACTATATCCAAGGGTCTTTACCAAGTACTTCTCAACACTCTGGTGGAAGAAATTTTATCGTCAGCCTCCTGGTGGCCACGCTTCCTGTAGTTCGTCCTGCAGTCTGTCCTGCAGATTCTTTCCCCGTGGCTAGTGGACCCATCCGCACCCAGACCACGGACAAGCACATGAACAGCTGGAGCTGTGGTTTTCCCCATGGTCCTGCCTTGTCTGGGGCCTTGGGCTCATCTGGGTGGGAGCTGGGGAGGAGGGGCCTCGCTGAGGTTCTTGCTCAGATCGTTGATCTGTGCCGAGCACTTTGTCTCCAGCACTGCAGAGGTAAAAGCTGCTATCTTCGAAGCTCATGTTGTTCACAGTCAGAGTGGAGGATGTTAAGATTGGGCGGCTGATGGGAAACTTCTCTTTGGTAAATCCACTTTCATAAGTGGCCTCCATGCCCTGGTTTTCAGTTGCGATCAGTACCAGGCTCTGTCCTGGGAGCTGACGGTACCAGTACATTAAGGGAAGTTGGGTATCAGCCTTACACAGTGTCTTCATGGAGGTCCCGCGCTGACAGATGTCCCTGTGTGGCTGTTGAGAGAGGAGAGTGCCGAACACAGAGCCTGGTTTCAGAGAGAATGAGAGAGAGAGAGCGAGAGCGCGCGCCCGCTAGCTGATTAGCTCGTCCCCCTTGCAGGAAGGTCTCTTCACTCTTTGCTTTGGTGTCACCTCGGATCCCAAAGAACCCCTGGCACTGATTCCCTTTTGTTTTTCCAACTGGTATTGGGTGAGAATCCACTAATCCATTTCCCTCATCCTCTGATGGATGGCCTCAGACCCTCCACTCCACATCAACATTAACCCCAAACTTCCCCATGGGATTGGCCTCGTACCTTGTCCTAGGAGAAGTAGCAGGCAAGGCAGCATCGTTAGGTGATAGCCCCTCACCTTCCTTGAGAAAAAAGCATAAAGAAGGCAAACCCAAGTTCCTCTTTCCTCCCTGTACTTCCTTCCCTACTGCATTTCTGTTCTCCTCCCTTAGTAGGAAGATGAGCTTCTGCAGAATGTGGAGAAAAAGTCACCTGCCTCCTAGTGGAGCTGTGTGGCCCTTCCCTTAGGAAGGATCTTCGTCCACAAGGCATCACAAGCTAGCAAATTCCTTGTGTCCGACATTTATCTGTCATCTCCCCATCCATCATTGAGCACGCTTTGCGTGTGCTACGCTTTGGGTCAATTGCCAATGAGGAGGCCTGAAAGATCATGCATAGACTTCAACCAGATCCCGCCTCCTCATTGAACCTTTGCATTTCATATGCATTTTAGAATACACTTTTTAGTTTCTAAAAAAAAAAAAAATAATAATCCAATTGAGACAAAAATTGGGATTGTATTAAATCTATAGATCAATTTGGGGAGAATACTCATGTTAACAATATTCACTCTTCCAATTCATGAACATGACCCATATCTCCACTTGGTAAATTTGTCTTCCATTTCTTAGTATTGCTTTTTAGTCTTCAAGTTACAACTCTCGCATGTCTTTTGTTAAATTTGTTCAAATATTTTGGGTTTCTTACATTCTTTTAAATGCAAGTTTTTAAATTTAATTATCCCATTGTTTGCCAAAGTATATAAGATATATAATCGGTTTTTGCATATTAATATTATAACCCATGCTCTTAAGAAATTTAGTTATTAATTTTATAATTTTATAGGTTTCTTTTGGTATATAATTGTAAACAGTGATTTCATCTTTTAAAAGGTTTCACTTTATCATTTACTTTTCAGACTTTTCATCTTTTTCTTGTCTTAATGTGCTGCATAGCACCTCCAATAATGTGGACTAGAAGTGGTGTGAGAGAACGTTATTGACTTGTTTATCATCTTAGAGCTAAAATATTTAATATTTCTGCCATTAAGTATGATGTTAGCTGTTGGCTTTTTGCAGATATCTTTCACTAGACTGATGAAGTTCTATTCTGTTCCCAATTCTCTGAGTGTTTTTAGTGTCAGTGGGTATGGAATTTTGTTAAATGTTTTTTTCTATCTCTAATATTAAGAGTATAGTTTTTATACATGTATTAGTAAGGTAAATTATAATGACTGATTTTTGAATGTCAGACCAAACTTGTTCCTAGGAGAGACTCTGTATAATTATTTGAAAAAAATTTTTTGTTTCTAGTTTCTTGTTAACTCTTGACATTTTAGACAGACCTCTTTAAATTTTTTTAGTGATTTCTCTAAAAATTATCATATTCACTTTAGCCTTTTTACGGTTTACTTATAATTCATATAGAAAAGAATCAGATAAAATGTAGAACTTTGCAACTAAATGGGTCTGTTTTCTCCATCTTTACCTTAACATTATTATTGTCATCTTTATTGTGCATTTCTGCTACATGACTTACAAGACAATGCTGAAATTTTTCTTTCACTAGTCCTATATATTACAAAGAATTTAAGAAAAAATCTTTAATATCTATCCACATTTCACCATTTTTGTGCTCTTCATTTCCACCTCAAAACCCAAGTTTCTTTTTTTTAAGATTTATTTATTTATTTGAGAGAGAGCGAGAGAGCGAGAGCACGCATGTGAGCAAGGGGAGGGATGGAAAGAAAGGAGAGAGAGAATCTTAAGTAGGCTCCACGCAGGGCTTCTATCATGGAGCTCCATCTCACGACCCTGAGATCATGACCTAAGTCGAAACCAAGAGTTGGATGCTTAACCAACTGAGCCACCCAGGCACCCCTCAAAATCCAAGTTTCTTCTTCTTCTTCTCCTCCTCCTTCTTCTTCTTCTTCTTCTTCTTCTTCTTCTTCTTCTTCTTCTTCTTCTTTTTAAGATCTCATTTATTTGTGTGTGTCAGAGAGAGAGAGAGAGAGAAAGAGGGAGTGGCAGAAGGAGTGGGAAAAGCAGACTTCTCCTTGAGCAAGGGACCTGACGTGGGGGTCTATCCCAGGATCTAGAAATCATGACCTGAGCCAAGGAGTTTCTCATTTAGCATATCACAGTCTATGTTTGTGACAATATTTGAAAATATGCCCTGGAATCTCCCTGCTTTCATCTGGACTGATTGCTAACCAGTTCTGCTCAGTTCCTATCTTGGGGCTTTTCTTTGTTGTTATTCCGAATTGGATTCCCTATTTCCTGAATCCTATGATTTCTTCTCTTTTTGGTGTATTCCTGCAGTTTGTTGAGACACATATTCCAGGCACTTCCTAAATAAATGGAAATTTATTTAGGTTTCAGATCCTCACAGAAATGAAAATCGCATTTTTTTTTGATAGCTTGGGTTAGTTGAGAAATGCAGGCTGAAAATTATTTTCTATCAGGATTTCATACTTATTTTTTACACCATTGTTTTCTGGCATTCAGTGTTGCTACTGAGAAATGAGAGCCATTCTGTTTCTCATTTCTTTATTTATAGCTTGTTTTGGTATTTAACATTTTTCTTTGCCTTGCATCACTTTAAGATCATTTTATCCACACTGTTCTGAAATTGAATGAAAATATGCCTTAGTTTCAGTTGATTTTTGTTCCTTAAAAACACAACTGGCCTTTTTTATGGCTGTCTCTACTTGTCCACGGATAGGATGATACCATTTCTTCCCTTAACACTTCATCGTTCTACACCAAGATAGAAATAGTGAAAGTTTATGCTACATCAGGAAAAAATGTCTTTGGTTCTGGATATGCTGCTGGTACAGAGATAACAGACCCAAATCTTTGGTTGTATAAATTATATCTTTATACTAATGGTTGGTTTTGAGACCCATTCAGCTGAGCATGGAAATTTACCCATCTTGAACTCGATTATCTGATTGTTGCAGAAACTGTATAGGAACACTGATTTCTGCCATTAACTTACCAGCTGTAGGGCTTTGGGCAAGCTATTTAAATTTAGGCTCCTGCACCAGGCTTATTTCACTCAGCATAATCTCCTCCTGTCCCTTCCATGTTGATACAAAAGTTGGGGATTCATCCTTTCGGATGGAGGCATAATATTCCAGAGTATATATGGACCACATCTTCTTTATCCATTCATCTGTTGAAGGGCATCTTGGTTCTTTCCATAGTTTGGCAACTGTGGCTATTGCTGCTATGAACATTGGGGTACAGATGGCCCTTGTTTTCACTACATCTGTATCTTTGGGGTAAATATCCAGTAGTGCAATTGCAGGGTCAAAGGGTAGCTCTATTTTTAATTTCTTAAGGAATCTCCACATTGTTTTCCAAAGTGGGTGCACCAGCTTGCATTCCCACTGACAGTGTAAGAGGGTTCCCCTTTCTCCATATCCTCTCCAACATACGTTGTTTACTGTCTTGTTAATTTTAGCCATTCTAACTGATGTAAGGTGGTATCTCAAAATGGTTTTGATTTGAAACTCCCTGATGGCTAATGATGATGAACATTTTTTCATGTGCCTGTTAGCCATTTGTATGTCTTCTTTGGAGAATTGTCTACTCATGTCTTCTTCCTATTTTTTGATGTGACTATCTATTTTCTGAGTGTTGAGTTTGAGGAGTTCTTTATAGATCTTGGATATCAGCCCTTTGTCTGTAGTGTCATTTGTGAATATCTTCTCCCATTCCGTGGATTGGTGGGTATTAAGGAGGGCACATATTGCATGGAGCACTGGATGTGATGCATAAACAATGAATTTTGGGACACTGAAAAAATAATATAAAATTAAAAATAAATAAACAGACAAATAAATAAATAAAACAAAACAATAAATAGATAAATTTAGGTTCTTCATTTATAATTGGTAGATAATAATCCTTGTATGTCACAAGTGTAAGTTAAGATAAATTACTCGGGGAGATCTCACTCTTGTCTAAAAAAGGGAGAGATGTTTCTCTTCTCAGCATTGACCCTGTTTATTATTTCAGTTCTCTTCCAAAAAGAAGGAAATTTTTCTTTCCTTCCCTTTCACTGCCCCTGCTTCTTAAGAAGCCATCTCCTCAGGGAGTTGAGGGAAATTGGAGGAGGAGATGAACCATGAGAGACTATGGGCTCTGAAAAACAACCTGAGGGTTTTGAAGGGGCGGGGGTGGGGGTGGGGGGGGTGGGAGAGCCAGGTGGTGGGTATTATGGAGGGCACCCATTGCATGGAGCACTGGGTGTGGTGCAAAAACAATGAATTCTGTTACTCTGAAAAGGAAAAAAAAAGAAGCTATCTCCTCTTCCCCTCATGTCCAAGTAAAGCCTGTTTATATTTTCATTTAACACAGAAGAATTTGTTATATTTACTGTAGTCACAGAATTTTAAACCTTGCTTTCTTGAAGATTTAGGATAGCATTTTTTTCTTCTATGAATTTTTCAGTATCCTAATGTGATGTCTCTTTATCCAAAATAATGGTTTACATTTTCTGAATGCTTTCTTGTGCTCTTATGGTAAACATTAGTTAATATTTTATGTGCTTTTGAGAGCATATTCTGTGAACTCTCCTTAGAACACTTCATCCAATTTATTTCTAAACTCAAATCTCCTACCCCAATCTACCATCCTTTCAACCTCTTTAGATGTCTTGTATAATTCATTGGATGTATGATATTAAGACTCTTCATATTTTCCACTTAGTTCACATGTTCCACCTCTCTGCTTGGGCAACAGCTCCTTAGTAGTGCCACTGTGTTAGGACAAAAACTGGGTCTGGGGTTGGCTCTCTTTCTACAGGGGTCTCCATTGAGGTGGCAAATGGTCCAGGAAACACCAGGAGTGAAGCCACAGTGCTTGTAACTGTTCTTCTCTCTTGAGGTTCATCTTCTAAGGTGGTACAATGCTTGTGGTGGGAAATAAAAACCTTATTGGAAATCACAGGACTCCTAGCCACCCTGAGAGCCCACTGAAAATAGATGTTTGTAGACGTGTTCTGTCATTTAACATTATTCTGGGAAGGTGCATTTTCTCTGTTCTAGATGTTGGCCTCAGCTGGGAGACCTATGATCCCTGCTTTTTCTCAGAGAAAGAATTCACTTTTTCATTCCAGTGGGATCTCTCACAAAAACATTGCAGGATATTTCTTTCTTTTGACACTTCCTCTTGCCTTTATTTTGATCTAAAATCAGCTCAAGTCCTATGCCTCATGTGAATTTAATCCTGACTATTGTAATACACAGTGATTTACTCTTTTCTCTGAATTCTACAACATAAAAATTAGCACTGAATCAAAACATCTTATATAACTGTTTTGTCTCGTTACTACTTTTGCAAATTCCTCGACATTTGAGATTTCCCAATGTCCTTTGCATTTCTTTTGTATTCCTGAAGCAGAATAGGCTCAATTAATATTTACTGACAGGATAGTGTATGTCTGTCTCAGTCCCAAAATAAACAAACGGATACTTTCTCCAGATGATTGTGATTACAGATATAGCCCGACTCATTCTTACCACCTTCTGTGTCACAGTGTACTCCTTCCCTGATCAGAATGTTCCAACAAAACATTATTGACCATTTTGAGGACCTCAAAAAGATTTGTTTTTATTGGTGTTTTTCTCTTTTTCAATGGAATGAACAGAATTCAAGCTCAACAAACTTTCTCTTGAATCAGCACGTGGATGATAAAACTGATCTAAAGGAAGAGTTTAGAATGTGCAAGTGCCCTCTAGCAAAATGTCAGTCAAGAGCAAAGATAGGGGCAAAGTAGCGAACAGAAGGACGAGGATAGAATTGGAGAGGAAAGATGGATAAACAGCCGTAGAGCAGGGAGTGCCCAATGTGAATACACGAGAAGACGTCTCCTCGTTGGGGTGAGGTCTCATGAATTTAGGCTGGGGATGACACGGAAGTTTGGGTGGGTTCAGTTCAGAAGGGCCCCTGACTTGGAGAGGGGAGTGGGGCCTGAAAAATATCCATGCTCTCTTGGCCAAGATGTGTGCCTGTGGCCTTGTTTCCTCCTTGGAGGCGGCCTTCTAACTGTCACAAATGTGCCATAGGAGCCGGCACAGCTTAGCCCTGAGGGTCACTCCCTCCTTATACCTGCCCTTTTTGTGCAGAGAGGATGTGGCTGTGCACAGCTGTGGCTAACTGCTGGAGCAGAAGTACACAGATGTCTGGTTGGTGCTGGCAGATTCCAAGGTCAGGGGAAAGTCCTCCTTCTTCTTCCTAGAGACCTTGTACCCAAAAGGGATGTCTCCTTCCTGAATATCGTCAATACCATATGACCAGTGGAGCAGCTGCAGCCCCAGACCTGGGTCTTGTCGATACCAGAACATTGTTTCATGGTCCTTATTCTGGGAACATTTCATCAAAACTTTCGCTCCCAATTGTTTGATGAGATGTCTTGGGGTTTGGGTTACTTGAGCATTCACAAGGCCTATGAGAGAAGGACAGCTGAGCTAAAACCAGAGGCCAGGAAGCCTGGGAGGGAAAAGCCCCATAGTAGGGTCTAGAGATAACAGCATTGGGGTTTGCTGCCAACTCCCGGACTCCCCTACCTGCTCCCAGGAAGCAAGCAGCCACACTGCAGAGGACTCTGATCTCCATGGTGGGCTGGGACAGGAGTGGTTCTTCTCTCGGGCTTGGCTAGAAGCTGCTCGTCTGTGATGTCACCGTCCCTGCCCACGCTCATAACCCCTTAGTCATCCTCTAGAGTCTAGAGAGTTTAGAGTTGCCAGAGTGAAAGCCATCACTATCCCACATGTCAGTGTGTGTGTATGTTTGCACACGTGTGTGCACAGGTGTGTGTGTGTGTGCACATGTGTGTGCGCATGTGTAGAAAACAGCTAACACAGTAGAACTGAAGTGACTATCCTCAGGGACTGGCTCTTGTAATGTAGGCTCTGGGCTGGCATCTGGGAACTTGGATTTTGGGAGTGTTCCCACCATTGAGTAACTGGTAAATGCAGTTCATTTTGCCTAGACTCCTAGCACAATGTAGTGCATGCTAAACAATCCTTTACTTATTCAAGTCTGGAATTCGGGTATGTGTTAAGCAGAGGGTGCCTGTGTGATCAGCTCTGTGGCCTTCCCGGGGCTGACGTAATGTACTACAGACTGTCTGGTCTATAGTACAGATTGGATTGTTGGATTTCCAACAGAAATCCAAGCTAAAAGTCCACAATCAAGGTGTTACTTGTAGGAGGCCTTCTTCTCCCTCTGTCTTCACACAGTCTTGCCTCTGTGTGTGTCTATGTCCTAATCTCTTCTTCTCATAAGGACACCGGTCATATTGGGAAAGTGCCACCCCCATGACATCATTCAACACGAATTATCTCTTTAAAGAACTCACCTGCCAATACAGTCACACCCTGAGGTACTGAGAGGTAGGATTTCAACATATGAATTTTGAGGGGGCACAATTCAACCATAATGCTAGCTGCCAGAAACGGCTGGGATGCTGAGTCTGTAACAGGCTCCCTGCCCAGGGCCGTGGCATGCAGGCTCTGCATTTTCCTTGATGGGGAAGATGTGCGTCCTCAAGATAGGGAGAGAGCATAAGGGTGTCTTGGTTGTTTTTCAATGAATTCAAATCAACAAAACCGAAAACACCCTAGATATGCCCTCTTCAGGCAGCATGGACAGTAAACTATGGTTCATTACCAAGTGTCCTATACCATTCCTGTTGCCCCTTCTTTAAGTTTCCTGATATTTCTGTAATAGGGACCTCACCCTGACAGCATCAGATCTTACTCACCCACTTGGGAGGAAAAGCTACAAAGTCCAGTGTAATTTTGATTCTGAAGAGATAATTGATCTCTTTCCTCTGAATTCCTGGTGGAGCTCATAACCACAAGCAGTCAGAAGAAATATTCCTGATCCTGACTTTGTGTTCTGGCTCAAAGTCTGTCTTCCTGTTGTGCTGTTCTCTGCTTTTGAAATGATTAGCTTTAGCATTTAGGAGATTTTATAAGATTGCTGTAACCCCTGCCAGCCCGAGCACATCCTTGTATCCAGGTGGCATCTCGTATTGCAAAGGATTACCGATCTCTCAGTTCTCATTTCTTACCTGTCTGTCCTTAAGTACACATTTAGTGTGCTGAAAGTATGTAGATGTAGCTATTTCTGTTCTAATCGTTACTGATTTGCCTCCATAGATGTAGATGCATAGAGAGATGTGATTTTTCCCATGAGCAGTAGGCTAATTGTGTTTATAAAACACTTGCCTTTTCTGTCTGTTGTGCTGGTGGTAGAGACATAATAGAGACACAATGTTGCCCACATGTGCTTGTCCACCTGGCGATGTAGTGGAGAGAGTGTGGGACCAATGGTGGGGTATAATCACTAGGGATGCAATGTCTACAGAGAATTGGAAGAAGAGGAGAAAAAGAAGGAGGAAGAGAAGAAGGAGAAAAGGAAGAAGAGGAAAGGGAGGTGGGAAGGGGAGGGGACAGTAGAAGAATTTAGGAAACATGACAATCAAATGCAAAATCAAACATTTAAAAGAGCATTTTCAAGGTAATAGGATAAATTTAAATATAATTCTGACAGTGTATAATGTTAAGGAATTGCAAATAATTTTGTTAGGTACTGTAATATGATTATATAACAAAATATTATTTTGTAGAGCTTACTAAAATCTGAAATAAAATATTATGATGTCTGGGAAATTGCTTCAGAATATATCAACCAAAACTGCTGGGGGAATGGAAGACAAAATGGTGGCAAGTGTTCATTATTGGATCTGGGTGATAGGGCTCCTTGTATTATTCTCTCTGCTTCTGTGATTGACATTTTTCTTAATAAAAAGCTTGAAAATGTTATACCAAGAGAAACATGGAACGTACAAGTTATTTTCATCTAATGCTTCACCTTCAACATGCTTTACCACAATATTAAATTAAGTACCATCTTCTATAAAGTAACTGGTTTATACTCTTCAAAGGTATTGAATTACAAAGGACAGACTAAGGAGCTTTCCAGAGTAAAGAGAAAGGACAACTATATGCAAAATGTAATTCTGGATTGGATTATAGACCAGAATCTGTTTTCCTTCTTGTTATAAAGGACATTATTAGGAAAAGTTGTTCTTCTTGTGTTATCTTGTGCCAGAAATTCTAAACAAGTTCGTTGATGAAAGATTCCTTCTGTGTTATATCCGTCCTTTGGTGACTGTCTTAATTCACTTAGCAAGGGGTTAAATACCTAGAAGCAGAGAGAAGAATGGCAGTTGCCAGGGGCTGGGGGAGGGGAAATGGAAGTCGCTGTTGAACAGATATAAAGCTCCAGGCTTGCAAGATGATCACATCTGTCCTACAACATTGTGCCTGGAGTTAAGGAGACTGGACTGTATGTTTAAGCATTTGTTAAGAGGGACCTCATGTTAAGTGTTCTTATCACACATACATACAATTTTAAAAAACAACCACAACAAAACAAAACAAATCCTCAATGAGTGATTTTGATGCAGACTGAGATTCATTATTACATACATGACTGTTAATAAAAGTACTATTGTTGCATAGAGGAGGGGAGGCTAAAATATTATTTGCTCTGGCAGCCAGATAGATGATACACCTTTAGCAGGAGGCAGAGGATTATGGCCCTTTCTGTTACTTGCTATGGAGATGTAAAATTCCAAACTGAGGGGTACTCAGGTAAAGGTCACTTCTACAGCATCCCTTTGTCACAATCTTCTTCCTGTCCTCACAGGAGCAGTTTGGTGGCTGAGGGTCCCCTGCCCACCTGCTCTGAGCTCAGTGACTCTGGCAGTTCACATGAGTGGCCTCTCCCCAGGAGAACGTGCCTCCCTCACCCCGGGTCACCATAGCTTCTCTCTGGGGCTGGAGCTGACTGTGGAGTCTATGACTAGAAAAGTCTGCCCCTGCACCCATGATGGCGAGGGTATTGCAGAAATGGGGCATGTCTAGAGCAGAAACTGGCAACATCTATGTTTCATAACAGCATCATACAAGCACAAATCTTGTCTCTTAGAGAATTTATTCGTAAGCTTTTTATCTCAGTGGCTTATTAAAAGGGCTCTTAGCTGGGAAAGAGAGATAAGGAAGACAAATCCTGATTTAAATTCTTGAAGGCCTCTTAGAATTCTTGCATTGATATTTCTTGAACACTTGCTACGTGCCAGGCACTGGGAACACAGTCACGGACCACAGAGACACTCTCCATGCCTCACGGAGCTTCTGTTCCATTCACCATCTGCTGTAGCAGGCACAGTGGTGGTTCGGTGATGCAAACATGGGAAGATACATTACCTAAATCAGAGAACATATGGTCCCCCAAAGAGGCTTAGAGCAAACAACAAAACCACACAATAAGACCATTGTAGAACTGAGAGGCATAGAAGGTGCTTATATTCAGGAAATAGGCCAGAGACATTCTGGGGAACATGGGAAGCAATCATGAGGTTGGGAGAGTAAGAATGAGTTTGCTAAGGGGACCTGGCAGTGCCATGGACAGATGCAGTCAGAAGATCCTGTGGCACAGAGGTGCAGTGATAGCTGACATGCGGTTATAAAATAACGCCGAATAGGATATTGAGCTCTGGGGTGATGAAATCTAGAGGCCAAGACCTGAAATTAGAAAGGCAGTTTGTCTAGAGGTGGAGTGGGAGAGTTACGCTGAACGTGGGTGATGGGAAGCAGGGCAGTGCACAGGGCTGGATGGCCTACGGTCCTGGACACAGTCCCTGAAGACCCTGAAGTCTGGGCAGAATGACACACCCTCCAGCAAGTGGCACCAGGGAGCTGATTGGTACCAAGTGAATTCTCTAAGGTGGCCTGGGCTGCAGGAGCCCTGTGCCAGCCCCGAAGGGAAGTGCAGGACAGAGGACTATGGCAGCCCATTCACAGGGGCTGTCCCCCACCACTGTCTCCTGGGGGCACCACCTCTCCCCTTGTGACAACCCCTTCTGTGCAGAGAGGCACCCAGGTACTTCTTAAGTCTTGTAGATATTTCTTTAGCATGATGGAGATTGGTTGAGGTGTGAGGAAGTAGATTCCATAAAGCAGAGTGAGGATGCATGACTCTAAGGAAAGGTGCAGAACCAGAGCTCTGCTGGTCCTAGGAAACAAGGGTAACAAGCAGGGTAACCTGGTGCCTGAGGCAGGTCCAAGTCAAGAATCGGGGCATCCTCCCTCTGATCTCTATAACCTATGACAGAGGGCTAGGTGTGTGGGATTATACAGAAGTAGGATGGTGTCTGCCTACATCATTAGCCCATGGGCTCCCATGTGATAGGAGGTCACTTGAGATGACTTCCAGGAAATATGAATAAGTCATTAGAATATAGATCCATTTCACAGGGAACAGTTTTTGGTCTTATAATCTCTACTTCCATCTCCGATTTAATTAGTGTAATTCTGTGTATATTGAGGATAAGGTGTAATGGAAACTCAGCTTAGACCCAAGAAACACCATTTTTTGTAGTCCAGAAATGTCTGGGCAAAAAGAGGGAGATTGGTACCCTGGGAGCCCCTGTGTAACAGCGTAAAGTGCCTCCTAGAGGGAGCTCATCCTGAAATAAGGAAAAGGAGCTGGGCAAGTGGACTGACCCAGTAATATAGCCATAGTTCTTGGAGGAATGGGTGGATTCTGAGCTTAGCTGGGTTTTTGCAGGATTTTGTATCTTGGTTGAGGTCTTTACCATTTCCTTATTCTAGGATATAACTACTATTTTAATGGTTGGTGAGAAATGTATGTAATTGAATGAGCCTTTGTGCTAAAGTCTGTGTAAGTAAGCAATTGGAAATCAAGATACAAAACTGTAGTTTTGCTCTTCCCATACAAAGAAGGGAAAGGAAAACCTTGGGCAAATTTTTCCTCTTCTGCTTCATTAATAGAGTTGTCACTCTGCAGGGAACTCTACCTGGGAGGGACGTTGGGGCCTGCTGGCAGGTACAATAGAGTCTGCGGTACTATAGTGCTTGGTGAATGACATGGTACAGAGCAGAACCATCAGCAGTGGCTGGCAGGTAGTTTAGGACCCATTATAAAAAGAAAAGTATCCCATGAAAACAGTGGTACCCAGAGAGGCAACATCCTCCTCAGGCTGACCTAGAGCACATAGACAAGGGGCTAGAGTAAAAGAATAAATCTCTATTAGACCACATGATCTGTCTAGCTTCTATACACATATGGAAAACCCTAGAATCTCCCCAAACTATGTGTAGGAAAGTACCTTACAGGGGACCCTTTGATTGGACTTGTCAGAGGGGTGTTGGAAAGAGGATCTGAGAGAAGACGATTCACACATTCATTTAACACTACCGCCTTCAGGCACGCTGGTAAGTATGGAGATAAAAAAGTAAAATAGAAATGCATGATCCTTATTCTCTTTAACCCTAATATTTAATAGCCTAAATGTTAAACAGTGAACAATTAAGTATGTTGATGGCCGTAAGGATAGAATTTCACGCTGTCATAAGATCACGTGGCAGAGGAACTAATCCAGCCAGGGACTCAAGGAAATCTTTCTGGAGGAAATGACTTCTGAGTTAGTATCCAGAGGAATGATCGGTCCAGTGACCAGGTAGTTAGGGAGAAGAAGGTTGCTCTAGGGTGAGTGAGCATTACTGGTGACCACCCAGCAGTGAGTGAGTCCCCAGAGGACACCCGTGGGGACCTGTGAGAGGTGGGATATGTCTGGTAGTTGTAGCTGAAGCAATGAGGATGTTCGTGTTAAGAAGGTAGATAAGTGCTCAAAGACTACATCATGGAGAGCCTTATAAAGTCTCAAGTTTATACTTGAGACTTTAGTGAGATTCAGGAAAGACACTGGTGGCTTTCGAGCCCGAGAGAGTGTTTTGTGGATGGAGGCAGACGGCAAACTAGGAAGAGGGGGTGACCACTTGGAAGGTGGTGAAGGAATCCAGGTGAGAGACGTTTGCTGGGCGACGGTGTTGTCAGTGATGTTAGAAACATGAGTAAAATTTGCAAAGGATGTAACATCTAGAAATATGTAGGGTGGGGGGAATAATAGATTAGGTGAGGAAAGATAGTATCTGAGAGATGGCAGAGATGACCCCTCCGTTCCTGGCGTGGGCATTTGGCCAGATGGCAGGACCATTTGCCGAGATGAGATGAGGGATGTCAGATTTTGTGAACAACTCAGAGCGGGCTCTTCCCCCAGGGTGCAAACCTCCAGGAATAGGACAGGGGATATGGGCCAAAATTTTGTTGAGGGATTAGACCGAAAGTGGGGTGTTTGGTTTGGGCAACAATGAAGCCCAGTAAGGAGAAAGGATTGCAGTGTGCTTAAAGTTGCTTTTCTAGGAAAAGCTTTGCTTACCCCTGGCACTAGACCTAACAGTAGGCTTGTCCTGCCTTGACTTTGACAAGCACCTCAGTCGGGAGAGGTCCCATGAGAGCAGCGCACTGCAGGGGAGCTGCCTTGCTCAGAGTCCCTGGAGTTGGGGAATCAGGGAAAGACTTCTAGGGCACTGATGGTGGAGGGAGTTTTCCTCCTGCTTGGCAAGGAGTCTCCTTGCTCTTGTGGTGCCCTTTTTGTGCTGAGAGCAGCTGGCTGAGCAGCGCTGTGGATACACTACTGGCACAGAGGTACAAAGAGGTCTGGTTGGTGCCTGCCGACTTTAGGGTCAGGGGGAAATCCTTCTTCTTTTTCCGCAAGACACTGTACCCATCTGAGACATCTCCATCTTCAACAAAGTCAATATTCCTTGAGAAGTAGATCAGCTTCAGACCCACTCCTGGGTCTTGTCGATACCAGTACATAGCATCATGGTTCATATCTTGAGAACAATACAGTGTTAACTGCCTTCCTGTCCTTGTGATGAAATGTCTCGGGGTCTGGGTCACTCCAGCTTCCATTGGGCCTGTGAGGGAGGGAAACCGAGCTAGAGAAGCCAAGCCAACCGAGCTAGAGAAGCCAAGAAGGGCACGGCCTCTGGAAAAGGACTTGAGCTGAGACCTGTGAGCTGTGGCCAAGTTGCTCACGTATCCTGAAACTCACCTGCTCCCAGGAGACACAGCACCACACAGCCCAGGAGCCTGAAAGACATGGCGGTGGGACATGGGGGTCCGCCGGCCCTGGGGGCTGGGCTCTAGTAGGTTCCTTTACTATCTCCATCTCTGCAGCTACTTGGCTCTCCTTTTCAGGAGGGAAGCCCCTCCCCTTTCCTCACAGGGCTGAGGAGAGACACACTCAGTAGTGGCCACTGTGGGCTGGCAAGCGTGGTGATTCCCCAGCCCTTCCCTTGCTCTCCTTCGAGGCTGCTCCTTTCTGTGCCCTGGACAACGTCTCACCAGTACACTCCTGTCAAACTTGGCAAATATTTGTGTATTTTGAATCCTTATGATGAAAACTGGTATAATGTTATAGTCACTTACAAATGCGATAACATGAAACTTACAATCCATCACAAGTGCACGTTTATACTTTCAAAGTCCTCCCGTCTACTCTGCCGAAGAAATTACAAGTATATTCCTCTCCTGGTTTATCCCTGACATGTTTTCCAGCCACGAGCTTTTACAAGAGGCTCATGAGTACAAATTCAGCCAGGTCCACGGTGTGGATTATTTTATTGGTCTGTAGCCAGTTTAAAATATTAGGTGCAGGCTCTTTCCTCGTCAGCAGATTACACGTAGTCGTGGGAGCGAGTTAGTAGCTGCTTTCCTCCAGGGTGGTGTTGGGTGTGTCTTTCTTCCTTCTCCTCTTCTCTGTCTACAAGCAGGAGCGACATCTGCTTACTTCTACCACCTCACTCTTTTTTTTTTTTACCTGCCAACATGGTTTCTTTGTCTGCTCTTTCTTGCGGTCTCCATGGGCCATGCCCCATGGCAGCATGGCTACGTCCCCCAATGCTGACCGGCAGCTGGGCTGTGGATCCCATCCCGGGGAATTCTGTATGGGGCTTGGGGCATCAGGGTGTCTCTTCTGAGTTCTAGCTGCCATACTCTTCCCTTTTCTGGGGAACTGTGTTCTTCCTGCGCTGAGGTGACTTTCCTGGGGTTGCCCAGAGCATCTTCTATCTTGGACAGCTTTGAGTTTGTTCTGTGAGTTTGTTGGAGCCAGAGTATTCTTGTGGGGGGGAGGGAGAAGGATAGGGGAGTTTCCAACCACAGCTAGGGCTTCACCGAGTCCTTCTCTATTTTTCAAATCATTGTCACCTCCAGGCAAGAAGGGGGCCCTCATCCCAGTCTTGGAGCAGCGCTCAAACCTCAGAGATGGCTTTCTTGCTTGCAGTCCCCTTCATGCTGGAGATGCAGCTCCAACCACCCCCATTCCAGGCCAGTGAGAGAGGCATGCTTGCTCTCAGGACAGAAACTCTGCTCTAAGGAGGCATGTTCTCTCTTCATTTGTCACTACCCCTGTGGTTCCTTTCAGGAAAAGCATGGGGGGAGGGGGAGCTGGCTTAACTCCTCTTGACTCCACTCTAGCCCTTGGTGTTTTCCTGTTGTCCTGGGAGTCCTCCATATTCTAGCTGTGGGACAGGTGTTCTCTGGGGAAAAGAAAGCAATTTTCCTTCTCAAGAACCTTCCTCAAGCCAACAATTTCCTTACTACTTAGTAAAGCTTGTCATCCTGAATTTCATCTCTAGACATCTTTCACAGTTTACCTGCTTCCACAAAGCTGAACCCACTATTGATTTACACCCCTGTCCAGTGGATTTTCCCAGGTTCTATGCTGCTTCCAATACCATAGAAGTGGATAATTACAACTCAAAGACTTATAGTTTATCTTGGATGTTCTCCGTATCAGATTAACCCAAGATTCAGGAGGCATCTGAGTCTGTGTCCCTGCCGCCCAGGAGCTACTTTGCTCTCCTCAGACACAGGCTGCTCTGGTCTCATCTTTCTTTCTCTCCATCAACCAGGACACTAAAGCAATGTCCCTGATATCCTCAGATCACAAGCCAGTTGCTGAACCTTCCCACCCGTCCCTCCCAGAACCTTCCTTCTGATCCATCCTCCCAAGGCTACCACCACATTTCAGAGTTTAGGAACATTTCCTCAATGTGGGGCAGGCTTCTGTGTCGCTAACAGTGGGACTGGAAGAAAAGAGAATCCTGTAGATGGCCAGGAGCCCCAAAACATCTCCCTCCGTCTTTTGTCCTTTAATGTAATGTGCTTCGTTCTGTGCTGTCCACCTGTCCCTGTCTCCCCCAGGCCACTTTCGGTGTCTGCTCTCAGTCCCCTCCTCAGAGGTACCACTCAGTAAATCTGCTGCCTCGCCCACCCAACCTTCTTGAATAATGGTCTCTGAACACCAATATTCACACCTGCCTTTTCTCCACTGAGGAGCCCTTTCTTAAAAACCCCTAGAGAAGAACATGTTTATCCCTTTAAGTGCACAGCAATATTTTTCCTACAGTGGAATCCCTATAGAATGCTCACTGCACTTCATACCCTAGTTTACTTATGCTAGTCCTGAGGAAGATGCTCTACCCTCTGTATTTTCCTGTTATATGATTAACCTTTGAAAGACCTCATAAGAGATATTTGTATACTGAGTTATATTTTAATTGGTGATAGAGTGTTCAATGTTATCAAATTTTCTCGTTTATCGCGATCGGAAACGTAACCTTCATAATAAGGACTGTTCGTGCCCTCTAGTGGCATTTTGCTGCAATAGGCAGAAAAATGGTCGCAAAGATGCTCTCATTTTAATCCCACCAATTGTGAATGTTTAGATTCCATTAAAAAGGGAATTAAGGTGATGGATACAATTAAGGGTACTAATCAGCTGACCTTGAGCTAGGGAAGCCTAGTCTAATCACATGGGTCTTTTTTATTTTTTAATATTTTATTTATTTATTTGACGGACGGAGGGAGAGGGAGATGCAGGCTTCCCATTGAGCAGGGAGCTTGATTCGGGGCTCCATCCCAGGACCCTGGGATCATGACCTGAGCTGAAGGCAGGTGCTTAACTGACTGAACCCCCCAGAGGGTCCTAATTACCTGGGTCTTTAAAATCAGGGAAATTTTCCCAGCTGTGTTGGGAGGGAGGTGTAAGTGTGGAACAAGGGCTGGGGAGATGGAATGTTCCTGGTTGTGAAGACAGAGGAAGGCAATCATGAGGCAAGGGTATTTGAGTCTCTCCTAGAGCCTTCAGAAAGAAATGTAGTGCTGCCAATGTACTGGTTTTGGCTGAAGGAGACCACTATTGGACTTCTCACCTCCAGAACTGGAAAATCATAGATTTGTGTTGTTTTAAGCCACTTGAGTGTGTGGTAACTTGTTATTGCAGAAAACATCCAAACACAAGACTAAAAATCCATGGCAAGATGCAGTATGAAAGCTGTTAAGATAGGAAAAAGCAAAGGAAAAGCTACTAACTGGGTGGGGCACGATGTCTGAGGGTGGAGCTTGGGCTCAGGAGGGCAGAGCTCTGCCTGCCTTGGGTTTGCCATCTTTGTGCAGAGGATGCAGCTGCATTGATAAACTGCTGGGCTGGGGCGTCTGCTTACTGCTGGAACATTCAAGGGTCAAGGGGAGATCATTCTTCTTCTTTCTCTCTCCTCTCTCTGTCTCCCTTTCCCTCCCTCTTTCTCCCTCTGCATGCTTGAGCACCTGTGTGGTCCTCTTGCAAGGGGATGGAAGCAGCAAAGGGAGTGGGCTTCTGTTGATATTCACAATAAACACAAATTCTAATTCCCTGCTATTTGGAAAGTGACTTCCTGTATCCTGGGTCCCAAGCTGCACCCTGCCCCAGCAGCAGGAACTCGCTGGCTCTGTGCTGCTTAGCAGAGGCTGTGCCCATGGTGCCGGCCCCTGACGGTCAGACCAAAGGCAGGATTTTTCCCGGGAGAACAGGCCCTCTGAGGCTGCCAGTGACACCTGCCGGAACATTCGGATCCCAGGCCTGTGCAGAGGAGGTATTTGCAGAAATGGAGCCAACAGCAGAAATTGGCAGCATCCTCCTTCAAAAACAGCATCATCGGATTCAAACGCTTGTCCTTATTATCCCTTTGCCTCTTCTTCGGCTTCTCCCAGAGTGGCTTTCTTCATCAGCAGCCTTCTTTCAGGGGCTTGGAAACAGGGCTCTGTGTTAATTTTCTACTACTGCTGTACACAGTACCACAAACTCAGTGGCTTAGGACAACACAAATTTGTTATCTTACTGTAGGTTAGAGGTTTGACGTGAGTCTCACTGGGTAGAGATCAAGGCGCGGTGGGGCTGTGTGCTCTTCTGGAGGCTCTGGGGACAATCCCTTTCTTTGCTTTCTCCATCTTCAAATAGAGCCACAATGGGTGGGATCCCTCCCACATCACTCTGTAAGGACCCATGTTTTTAATTGGGCCCACCTGGGTAATCCAGAATAATCTCACCATCTATCTCAAGGTCAACTGATTCACAATTTTAACTCTACCTACAAACACAATTCTCTTTTGCCATGTAGTAAGGCAATATATTCATAGATTCTGAGGATTAGCAAATGAATATTTTGGGGGTGCATTACTTGGCCTATCAGGAACCCTTTACCAGAAAAGGAAGGTAAGTCTGGGAACTGATTAAACTTAAGACGTACAATTTTTAGGGAGAGGAGAGCAGGCACGCTTAGGGTCCAGTCATTGTAGACATTGCTGAACCATTCTATCCTTTCCTTTAATAGACATATAATGAGTATCAATTATGTGGCAGGTGCTCCTTTAGACTATGGGAACACAGACATGAACAAAAAAGACAACATTCCTGTCTCCATTATGATAATCTTGAACACTGATAATTCACTGAGCTTGTGTGCCAAGCACGGGGCAAGATTCTGGGGAAGGAATGATGGAAACACATATCTTCTTAAAGTAGACCAAAGGGAAGTTAGCCGTCCCAGTAATCATTTTAATTTGGCATCTGCAGAAAGGAAGAATTGTGTAAGGTGTTGTGGGAGTACTGAGAAAGGAGCCCACGATCTTGGGAAAACAGAACACATTTCAGATGTTGCTATTTTAAGTAATATTTTGAAGAGCAAAATGAGTTTGTCAGATGGGCCATTCGAGGGAAATATGTGCTCCGTGTTTGGAAATGGCTCAAGTTCAGTGTTGCTGGAGTAGAGCGTGTGAGAACGTGAGTGCTAGAAGGTGTGGCCGGATTTTCTTGTAGGGTTGTCATTGTACCTTAAATATGCAGGAAATGTTGTCCACTGCCACATGCCTCTGTCCTGGGTCGTTTATTTATGTCTCGTCCCAAACCCACCACCATACGGAGGGCTCTGCTGGTCTGTATCAAGCTTGGGATTTGGTAGACTGAAGGAAAAAGAGAACTTGTCAGCACAGTATACACATGTTTTAAGAATTGGTAAACATAGGGAGACAGAGGGGTAATTATCTTGTGTGACAATCAGGCTGGATCTGTTCAAGTCATTTGTTTTTCCTCCTCCTATGAGAAGGCCTGAAATTTCTGAAGCACTGGCCCACTCTAGCTACTCACAGCACATGGTTATGTCTTCCCCATGCCTAATTGGGACAGACTTAATGGAGAAAGAGATCCGTAACTCAAGAAGGAAAAATAAACAGTTCCCTATCATTATCCTAGACTCTCATGAGAACTTGACATTCTAATACAAAGATGTCTTTTTGGTAAGGGACTTAATTTCCTTCCTTTCAAAATATTAAAGGAATCATCATACGTTTCTTTCCATGATAGTAAGTTTAGATTTTATGTCTGTTGGACCACAGACCATCCGTTTTCTTGGTCCAGAGGCCAAAACGATCTGGTTCCTTATCTTGAGGCTTTGGTGTCCTTCCAGTAGGAGCTAGATCTTTCCTCCTTACCCTTCCTTCATATCGCTTCCTTTTGCTCCCTTTACCAAAGGCCATGCCACTCTACTTTTATACCGTGTTCTTGATAAAGAAGTTAGAAGGAAACTTGATCTATTGTGTGGCCAGGACTCAGAAACATCTCTCAAGTAGTTCTGAATTCTAATTCAGTGTAATTGATTGCATGCTCTCTGAATTTCTTGTCCCGATATTCTTGGCATTTGTTCTCCTTTGGTGTGGTAGACAGAATTCTAAGAACAGCCAGCAGGGACCCTCTCCTGTGTATGGTCCCCTCCCCTTTGAGTGTAGGAGGTACCTGTAAATATAATGACATCTTGCTCCTGTGACTGTGTTACATTATTTGGCAAAAGGGACATTATCCTGCTGAGCCTGTCCTGATGCAATCACATGAGCCCTTCAAGGCACAGTTTTCTCCAGCTAGTAAGCAGAAGGGGAGGTCACAGAGCTTCCTAAAGCATCCTAAAGGATTGATGTGCATTTCTGTCCTTGAAGATGGAGGGGGACCAGAGCGAGACTGCAAGGACCTGCGGGCAGACCCCAGTGACCACCAAGGAAACAGGAACCTGTAACCTGCCTCTCATTTGCCCTATTTGTTATGCAGCAACAGAATATGAATACAGTTAGTTACCTGCAATATTTCCCTTTGGGAAATGACGCAGTGATCCTGTTGCATCTCTGATCTGTCTGTTTGGCACCACAGGTTTTGATTTTTAAAAAAATTACAGTTTCATCTACCCAGGTGAGGTTCTGCTCCCTAACAATCCCTGAGAACAGACATATTTCATGTCTCTTATTACCAAACCCTCCCCCCTCCACTAAGTTGTTCCTCCTTCTCGGTCATCCTGAGTCCACGAGTTGTCTGAAAACCGGTCTTGACCCACTACACCCTCTGTTACTCACCTGAGGAAGCCCCCTGACCCTGCTGATTTTCCCGTATGAGTCCATTAGTCATCGAGAGATGCCATCATGGAATCTTTGAAGGATCTTTGTAAATCTTTCTGTCTTTTGGTTTTGTCTTTACTTGTTCAGATTTCAGTTTTATCAAAAAATTTCCCCACTTCTGTGTCTGAGAAATGAAGTTTGTCCTAGGAAATAGTCACTTTGGGTTAACCCCTTCTGGTCTTAGTGCAATGTTAGCCAGGGGTGAACCCTTGGATTAAGACAGGAGAGATGTCTTGGAGGGACAAGAATGGGGGAAAAGTAGGAATACTACAGTCAAGGCATGGCTTTAAAATTTCTCCTAATTTGGGTGAGGACTCTTGAAGGCAAGGTCCCCTTCCCCCCTGGTTTGCCCGTTTCTTGTGCAGAGAAGATACGTCTTTGCAACGCTGTGGCTCACTGCTGGTGCAGAGGTACATAGACGTCTGGTTGGTGCTGGCAGATTCCAGGGTCAGGGAAAAAGATTGCAAGTCATTTCGAGAGACACGATACCCCTGAGGGACATCTCCTTTTTCAAAGTTTCTGGTACCAGTTGAGTAGTAGATCAGCCGCAGTCCAAATCCTGGGTCTTGGCGATACCAATACATCAAAACATAGTTCATATCCTGCAAACACTGTAGGGTTAATTCCTTTCCTGTCCCCACGATCTTATGTCTTGGGAGCTGTGTGACCACAGCACCCTTGAGGCCTGTGACAGAAAAAAAAAGTGGTCAAATAAAGACAGAGCCTGGGAAAGGGAGACTGATCCTACCATCCTGAAGAAGCATCCTGTAGTTGGAGCCTGGGAAGCCCTTGACGGGTGTCTGGAACTGACCTACTCTGATGAGACAAATGACAACACAGCAAAGGACCCTGTTGTTCATGGCAGCATCTGATGAAGAATGCTGGCCGGTGCTGTGATGCGGGTAGTCTGAGGCCAAGGCTTTTCACCTACTTCCTGGCCAGAGACCACACCCTCCTCCCTCGCTGCTTCATAAAAGAACCAAAAGCCTCAGAGAGGTATCAGAATGTGGCCAGTTTCATTTTTCCAGGTCACCTAATTGTTCATGATGTTCTCTTATAGAATTTGCACAACAGCTTTTTACCTCTATGAATTCTAATTTCCCTTGTGTGATATCCTTTGTGATACGGTGGGTTTGTGTCTTGAATTCTTAGTAGACTCTTACGGTAAGTTGAGTCCTGTTGCATGGACCCTCGAGGGTTTTCTCCAAACATTTCTCTGGAAATTCTCTCCTATTTTATCCCTCTACCCAACTTGAAGTTTTTCTCTAAAAGCTCTCTAATATTTAGCTAGCTTAATGTTATTCATTTTCATGAATATCTGCTATACAGTCTCAGCATGCTTTCCATATAATGCTTGTGTCCCTTCGCTTTCTGTGGGCTGCCTCGTAAGGGAGTGAACAGGTATGGTGAAGAGAATGGAGCCATTAAATATACACAAACCCAGGAAAATCTGGGAGGTACCTAGAACATGCTCTCAGGTGATTTGGGTCTGGTGTAGGAACTCCTCTTACTGGAGGTTCCACCAGATAGAACTGGGTGTGGGCAAATACTATGCAGGAACCGTAGCTACTGATGCCTTTGAGTGATCTAGGAATTTCTCTCAAAACTGCTTGCCTGGGTGGGGGGGGGAAGCATTTTTGGGAAATTGTGAAATGTGAGTGGCCACGGATGAACTGAAGTTCAAATGTCATAGATGTGGCTTTTTGCTAAGTAACCTTATTTCTGGGAAGATCTTTTTTCCTCAAATTCTAGGCCACTTGAGGATGTGGTTGTAGATCGCGATAGATAAGCTGCTAGTACAGAAGTGTGAAGGTGTCTCCAGGGCCTGAAGAAAGCCTCCTCCTTCTTCCAGGAGACACCATGCACATCAGGGACACTTTCTCAGTCCTGCCGGCAATAAGCGAGCAGTGGATCAGCGGTCACCCCAACGCTGGGACTTTGTCACACCAGAACATTCTGTTATGAACAAAGTCCTAAAGACATTCAAGCAAAAGCTTGTCCCCTGCCCCGTTCTGTTTTATATCTAGATTCTGGATTACTCTAATACCCAAGTGACCTGTGGGAGAAGGGTGTGGAAGTTGTAGATAGTGGGGGGAGAAAAAGGCTTGTGCTCGAGGCTAGAAATCCCAGTATATGACTGTTCTGTGTGCTCTATGATCTCACCTGCTACCAGGAGACAAAACACTGTCTTCAGAGGGGCCTGATACCCCAGGCAGGACCAGAGAAGGGGCAGGTCTTCTTCCAGCTCTTGTCGGCAGTAGGAGGTTTGCCTGGGATGTCACAGTGTCCGCCCACGTCCACAGTCCCGGATCCTGCAAAAAAGGAGTCCTTCCTCCCCTTCACAGAGAATTACTCAGTTAGGCTTGACTTCCCTGGGCAATTCAGAAACAATCCCTTTGGGTTTATACATGCTCTCCCTTTGCATTTTTTCTGAGTCAGACTTAGTTTTTCATCGACAACATCCTTTAACAACCACTATTGCCACAAGGTTAGCGGTACACATGGAGCCTCTAGAAAGAAACTGCCTGGATTTGAACACTGGTTCTGCCACTTATTCTCATCTTAGGCAAGTAAATGAACTGTTTAGTGCTTTAGTTTTACTATCACCGATTTGTGCCAATCCAAGTGCGCACCTGATGGAGTGGTGATGATCAAATGAGTTAAAATGAGAAGTGGTTGTAGCAATGCCTAGTATATAGTAACCATTCCTTAAGATGTAGCTCTCAAAATGGTTAAATAGTAGCACTGCACTAATACTACTGTTGCTGATGCCATTATCTATTACTGAGTCTAATTTCTATGCTGGGGATTTTGTTGGGCAATCTACATACATTTTCTCGACTAAAGAAACCTCTGGGAGCCATGTATTACTGGTTCCATTTTATAGATGAGGAAGTTATCTTTAGAGAGGTATAGTAACTTGGCAAAACTAGAAAGTGACCAGGTAAGTCTAATTCCAAAACCTGTATTTTCAACAACTAATAATGAATTTCTTGAAGATTCTTTATCTCTCTCCTTTAAGAGTTTGATGGCAGCCTTATTCCTGCAGGAATTATTTTTCAAGTTACTCTAATTTCAAATCTAAAACCACACTTGGGGGTGCCTGGGAGGCTCAGTGGGTCAAGCCGCTGCCTTCAGCTCAGGTCCTGTTCTCAGGGTCCTCGGATCGAGTCCCGCATTGGACTTTCTGCTCAGCAGGGAGCCTGCTTTCCTCTCTTTCTCTCTGCCTACTTGTGATCTCTCTCTGTCAAATAAATAAATAAAATCTTTAAAAATAAAAAATAAAACCACACTTGGCATGTCATCCCCCATCTGCCTGAAATGCAAAATATCCTTTACTCTCAGGTATCCTAGGCTAGATCTCTCTATTCTTGTCACAAACCATGAACATACTTTTAGCAGGTAGCTGACTCAAGCCCATTTTTTCCCCTCTGAATTCTAACTTATAAATTCTTGGTGGATTCCTTTTCTATAGGTCTACTGCTGTCCCTGTCCAGGTTCTGTCCTTTAGTTGTCCTATTTCTTATTTCTGAACAAATTTCCTTTAGCATTCAGCAAGTCTTAAGTGATTCCTAGTACTTTCTTAACACTTGGAATCATCCTTGTAACTAGGTTCGTCTCTTATTATGAGAATTAGGAGAGAATTCTGAAGAATTTGGTCTTCATGTAAACATTTCTGTTTATAGAGAATATTTAATCCAACTGAACATATTTTTGTTTTAGCTTTTTTTGTTCCTTTGGCTACCAGTTTGCTTCCAGTAAAGGAGATGATTTTAGGGAATGTGATTCTGGGAATGAACACACTGTCAAATGCACCATAAACTCTCTTTCCACCTTTCGTTTTCATTGCTGCTGGGATGGTTGCTGGAATGGTGGCAGTGTACATATTTCTCTTATAGCCATTAGCCATTGTTCTGCTGAGACTTTCTATCTGCATTAAAGTCAGTTTTGTGAAACTATATTTTCCAAAAATGTGATCCACTTAGGCTTGGAAGATACTTGTAGAAAATTGTACAAAATGCTGTTTTAAAAAATCTACGGTATTTCCTTTTGTCATTTCTTACTTAGTATATTTGTTCTCATTTCTTACTTAGTATATTTGTTCTCTCTGTCTTTTAGTTGGCACTCAATTTTCTGTTTTTCCCAAGAAATTAGCTTATTTATTTCTTAGTTTTACTGTTTCAAAATTTGCTTTTATGTTTATCTATCTATCATTCCTTTTATATTTACTCTTTCAGATGCTTTTCATTTTTTCTTGTGGATTCAAGGAACTGTCAGTGTCATTTTCTTTTAAGCTGATGACAAATATTTTTCTGTAAGGCAAGTTTGCTAACTATGAAATCTCTTAGTTTTTGCTTATCTGGGAATGTCTTTATTTCATCTTTATTTTCAAAGGATAGCTTTGTTTGGTATAGAATTCTTGGTGACTTTTGTTTGTTTCTTGCTGCATTCCACACTATCTTCTTACCCTCCATCATTTCTGGTGAAAAGTCAGGAGTCAGCCATATTGCTGATCCCCCACACACGATGAGTCATTTACTCCCATTTTGCATATATTGGTAAACTTGGTGGTATTCCACAAATCTCTAAATTTAGTTCATTTTTGTGTAGAAAGCATTTGCCTGAAGAGCACTCTGGGGGGATCTCCTGACACAAACCAATAGAGTTCCAAAATACATAAAGTAGAAACAGACAGGAATGACAGAAGAGATGAACATATCAAAACTATACTTAGTGGTTTCAATAGTCCACCTTCAAAAACTGATATACCAACTAGATAGAGAACAAGTCAGGGTAAATAGACTTGAAAAACACTATTAACTAAGTTGACCTAACTGATGGTTTTTGAACACTCTACTCAACAACCACAGAATGCATTGTTCTCAGGAACATAGAATGTTTTCCAAATAGACCACCTATTGTGCCATAAAACAATCTCAGCATATATAAAAGGATTGAGAAAATGCAAAGTATCTTCCCTAATCAAAGATTTAAAAATAAACAACAGAAAGAAATTTGGGAAATGCCCCAATACTTGCAAATTTGACAGCATACTCTTAAATGAATCACAGATTACAGAAGAAATCTCAAGGAAAATTATATTTTTAACCAAATGAAGGCAGAAATATATCAAATCACATGGAATGCAGTAGGGACTAAGGGGATATTTATAGCCTTAAATGACTACAGGAGAGAAAAAGAATAAAGGTCTGCATTATAATAGAAATTTCTACCCTCAGAAACTATAAAGAGAAGCAAAAAGTAAACAAGAAATAAGAATAAGGAAGGAATAATAAAGATCAAATGTGGAATCAATCAAATAGAAATCCGTGGTGGAGCTTAAGGTTGGTTACTTGAAACCATCTGCAGAACTAATGAACCCTAATTAGACTGAACAAAGATGCTAGGGAGAAATCAGTACCTGACAGTGGACTGGGCCATTCCCCAGTGTCGTAGAGACAGACCCAGGATCAGTTTTGTACCCAGACTGCTGCTCAGAGCACACTGCCTTCTCAGGGCTGAGGAGTCTGGGGAGATTTGCAGTGGGTTTTGTAGTTTCTGATGAGGTTAGGTGGGGCTTCCTCACCTTTGTGACTATGCTTTTTATGCAGGCTGTACGTGTCTGTGTGGCACTGTGTATTCACTGCTGGCACAGAGGTACAGAGATGTCTGTGAGGGGCTGGCAGACTCGAGGGTCAGGGGAAAGTTCTCCTTCCTTATTCTGGAGACAGTTGATCCAGAGGAGAGCTCTTCCTTCTCTGTGATATTAACGCCATATGAATAATGGATCAGTTGTAGTGCCTTTCCTGGGTCTTGTCGATACCAGTACATGTTGTCATGGCCCATAGTTGGAGAGCATTCCAGAACAATCTTCTTTCCTGTCCCTGAAACGCAGTGTCTTGGGGTCTGGGAGATACCAGTATCCACGAGGCCTGAGAAAAGGAGACAAAAATTAACAAAGGGGCCTTGATGCTGGAACCAGGTGCAGAACCAGAACAAGGGAAAATGTTCCTTTCTAATTTCAGAGAAATCTGTGTCTAAGACTTACCTGCCTCCAGAAGGTAAAGGGCCACATAGCAGAGGACCCTGAGAGCCATAGTACAGTTAGGGCCAGAAAGGTGTCTCCCAGTTTGGGGGAAGTGGGATGGGCTCTTGATGAAGTCATCGTGTGACAACATAGTCCTTGCAAACTATGTGGGCCCCACAGCCATCCTGTTGATACAGTGTCATCTCTATCCCTTTGCCCATTAAAGGACTAATATTTTTGTTTATTTCTCTCATCCAAAGTAGGCTAGATCCTTGCTTATTTGTTTTAACTCAACTTCTACTCTTTTTGCCACATGTTAAATTGCAGCTGTTTTATAAGCTGTGAAAATGAGGACTGCAGAGCTTCGAAAGGCTGTAACAGGAAGATTTGACCGAATCTGGAAGGTCAGGAAAGGAAGTGATGTTTGAGGTGGGTCCGGAAGGATGAGTTGGAATGAGTTCCTCCGCAAAGCTGCGAGAGAAGAGCTCAAAAGAAGGACGCGGTGACCAGGGTGGCTCCATCAGACAGGCGCGAGAGTCCATGTGGAGAGGATCACATGGGCGAACCCATTTAGATAACGTGTATGAAGGGCTTAGGGCAGGAACTGACATTTGCTGAGTTCTCAGAAAAGTTATTGTTCTTATTGCATGATAATTAGGCCACCTTTTCTGTCTTGTTTCTCATTGACTCGGGGTTCAGATTTCACCAGCTTTATCAACTTAGGCTCCTTTATATTCAGTTCATCCTTCTGTTAACTGCCCCATCAATCATGACAGAATAGAAAATTCAAACCTGTGGTTCTTTCCAATACATCCTTCTGTAACGCTGCCTAAACTATTTTGGGTACTGCTACAGTAAACTACCTCCAAGCCAAAACCTATCCTCTCTCCTCTATTGCTTTTCAACAGAAAAGTCTTTAGCTTCCTTTAGTCATGAATCACAAAGATGAATCCCTGGGTCCCTTCCCCCTTCCTCTGGTCCCTTTGCCCTGATTCGCTGGGATCCACAGTTGACGTTCAGTCAAATTCTTGCTAAGCTGCTGCTGACCTGGGGGTTTGGATTTGACTGTGTGGCTCCACTCTTTGAGGATCACTTTTATGTATTTTATATATGAGACCTGCAGGGTCCTGCTCACTCTTGCTCTCTCCTATGTCCCAAAAGAATATAACAATTTTGACTTACCATACTTGTCTCATTTAAGACTTCTTTAAGACAAGGCTAATCATGAAAATGGAATGACATTTGTTCCTTGCTCTTCCTTTGAAAGCTGGTCTTACCTTAATAGGTGGCATCCAAGAAGAAAAAATAATAATGAAATTTTACTGCCCCCTGCTGAAAAAAATGTGAAAAGGATGAACAAACACTTAGAGATTTGAGAAGGGTCTTTCTGATGAATTTTAAAGAAATAGGAAGGGGAGAGACCCCAAATTGGTCCAGGTATGAGAAGATTTAAGGATGAATGATGAGCTGATAACAGTCCCCAGCAGTAACTGGATGTAAAATCTGATTCTCATGGTAGAAGGGATTAAAGAAGAGGGAAGAACCCAAGGGGTGGATGTTGGTTGGGAGGAGATATGAGAGGGTCGGGTCCCACTTGGATAAAGGGGTGCTTGAAGGCAGGAATGACTCTCCAGCCCTTGTTGCCAGTGCAGGAATGACTTACACATGGCCCACCTTCTGATATAGTTGGGGAAGTGTTTGGAGCAGCTGCTGAGAATTTCTCAATGTCAACAATTAAGGACACAGCAATTATCAAAAATAATCGTTACATATGTCTCCACACGTTTGGTCCAGTAAAACACCCTCTCTCATTTTCTAACGTTCTTAGTCTTCTTATAGAATCGTGCTTAACCAAACATATTTTCTTTCTTTTACAAGGACTTGTAGGTGGGGGTTGAGGAGGACTTAAATAAACATGTACCAGAACTCAGAAAACATGTTACTTGGAAGAAAATCCTGAGGAACTACTTGAAAAACATTTTTTCCTTTCCTCCTTCCCTTCCTTCCTTTCTTCCATCTTTCCTTGACTAAGTCAGACATTGTACTCAGTTCTAGGAATATAAAATTGGAGGGACATCACTCTTAAACTAAAGAATATATAGTCTCCAGAAGACCTCATAAAGAATACGATAACTATAGTATTTGGAATGAATAAGAATTGAGTCTTCTGTCTGTGGGAGTCACAAACGCCTTTATTTATTTTTATTTTTTATTTTTAGACTACTTATTGGAAAGAGAGAGAGAGCATGAGTGAAGGGGGAGAAGGAGAGGCAGAGGAAGAGGCAGACTTATCGCTGAGCAGGGAACCCGACAAGATGATTGATCCCAGGACCCCAAGATCCTGACCTGAGCCTAAGGCAGACACTTAACTGACCGAGCCACCCAGGTGCCCCACAAAAGCCTTTATAGTTAAGCTAATCTCTAAGCTAAGAATTGAAGCATGTGCAAGAGTAAGCCAGGTAGCAAAGAGGTAGTAACCCATTTCTAGTGAGAAAAATCATTTGCAAAGTTGTAGTTGTGCAACTAGGCTGGCTTGGTCTATTCAGGGAAACATAAACATAAAACATTCAGCTGAACTACAGTCTAAAGGGCTGAGGGAGCATGGAAGATCTGGCCATATTTTTAGACAAATATCTGTTCATGAAGGGCTTTGTGTGCCATGTGAAGAATGCCAAATGCATTCTGACTACCAGCAATGTCTAAGGTCAAGTAAAGCAGATAAAGGAAGAGGCCAGTAGACCCATGAGAAAGGCAGTGCATTTTTTTCTGGGGAATGGATGTTGGGGGTCTGCCTTAAAGTAGAAGGAAGGGAAGGGAGGGAGCAGCTGAATCAGATAAACATGTGTATTGTAAACTGTGATGGGTCCTCCACATCTCCCTTCAGGCAAGAAGGACAGTTTCCCTTTCTGCTAGGAATGCTATTGATAAAGAGGCCCCTTTTTGAATTGCCCTGTATCTTTAGCCACCACCACCTTCTAAGGCATGCCCTTTCTCAGGGTGATGCATGCACACTGGCATGGTTGCAAGGAAAGTTTATATAAAAGCTAATCTCCTCACTTCAACTTTGGGTTGTTCTAAAGGCCATCATGGCTTCAAGGCTCCCTGTGGCTCAGCTAGGGCTTTTGTTAAGGCTGTAGGACAGCCCAACTTCTTTTTCAGCCTCTCCTTCTTGTTTCTTTCCATTCTACCCATGTTGGCCAAAAATGACACTTTCTAATAATACACTGAACACTAATCTCCCCTGAGAAGTTGGTTTCCTAGAAAACCAAACCTATGGCAATATGGTATATGGAAATAATAGATTTGTGTTTTTTTTTCTTTTATTTAAGTTCAATTATTTTTTAAGTTCAATTATTTATATTAAGTTCAATATAGAACATCATTGGTTTTATATGTAGAGTTCAATAATTCATCAGTTGCATATAACACTGAGTGCTCATCACATCACATCACATGCCCTCTTTAATGCCCATCACCCAGTTACCCCATGCCCCCCCACCTCTCCAGCAGCCCTCAGTTTGTTTCCTAGAGTTAAGAGTCTCTCATAGTTTGTCTCCATCTCAGATTATTTCCTGTTCAGTTTTTCCTTCTTTTCCCTGTGATCCTCTGTGTTGTTTTTTATATTCCACATATGAGCAAAACCATATGATAATTGTCTTTCTCTGATTGACTTATTCACTCAGCATAATACTGTTCCATCCCTGTTGATGTAAATGGTAAGTATTCATCCTTTTTGATGGCTGAGTAATATTCCATTGTATATATGAATCACATCTTCTTTATCCATTCATCTGTCAATGGACATCTTGGCTCTTTCAATAGTCTGGCCATTGTGAACATTATTGATATGAACATTGGGGTACAGGTGCCCCTTCAGATCACATTTGTACCTTAGAAGTAATCGATTTGCAAATGGACTTAACGTGAGGGCTTATGGAAAAAGGAATCTAGAATGATGGTTTCAGTCACTGAGAAGAGATACTATGTATGAGCCAGAGGGGTACATTCAGGGGACAATAAATTTGGCAATAAATCACTTGAGTTTGAACTGTGGAGCATCCAGCTGGAAGTGTCTAGGAGACAGGTGAGTCTACCACTTTGGAACTTATGAAAGAAATTGTTATGATCATGGATGGGAAGATTAAGAAAGAATATTTATACTAAGGGAAAAGATAAGGTAGAAGGAAAGTCCAGAAAAATCTACTAGAAATGTCCAACAAATAATTAAAGAGAACGGTTAATAGCTTATGACAGAAGAATGATATTACAGATGAGACTTTGGTGAAGTATGCATAGAAAGCAGGAAGCAAAAGTCTAGAAAACTGACTTTTTAAAGGGAAAGATGAGATAGAACTCATACAGGAGATTAAAAAAAAAAGTGTGACATTCTTTTCAGATCCAGAACAGGTAGAAAATGAAATAAGTTGCATTCTTTGGGTGAACTGTCACCGCATCATGGATTCTTTTGTTGAAATAATTGAGGCCCATGGGGTACAAAGACAAAGCACATAAGAAAGCCTTCAGTTTGACTCTTAGGCAGGTTTTACATCAGGCTATGGCAGCCCTTGATTGAGTATTTTTGTGCCTCCCAGGAGGGTCCTCTCTGCAGGGGAACGAGGGGCTTATTCCAATGCCTCAAGCGAAAGAGGAATCTCCAAGCTCTGAGCTTTGGCTCCTGCTGGGGAGCAGGCAATTGGCAATCTTTTTTTTTTTAATCCAGTACCTCCATATATGACAATCTCTCTGCTCCTGCAGGTTAAGATTGTTCTCAGCAGAGATCCGAGTGTGGGGCAGTAGATGAAAGTTAACTTTTATAGATCATAGTCTCTAGTACTGGATAAACTTCATCTTCTGAGTCAGTTTTAAATACTAATTAAATTTACTGGGGCACCTGGTGGCTCAGTGAGTTAAGCCTCTGCCTTCGGCTCAGGTCATGATCTCAGGGTCCTGGATTCGAGCCCCACATCGGGCTCTCTGCTCAGAAGGGAGCCTGCTTCCCCCTCTCTCTCTCTGCCTGCCTCTCTGCCTACTTGTGATCTGTCAAATAAATGAAATTTTTAAAAAATTTTTTACGTAGGATGAGGTTTTAGAAAACAAGGTAGTCAGTTTGTTCCTGGTAGAAAGGCACCTGAATACAGAGCTGAACAGTGCCTGATGCTTGGAGGAACCAGGACTGAGAAGGGGACAGCAGCATAAAGGGACTGTCAATAGGAACGGAATGGAGTGGAGCACATTACAAAGTGGATGGAGACAGAGGCAAAAGAACCCTGAAAAACCACATTGTATCAGAGCTTTTAAGAAATGTTCTTATTGAAAACCAGGTGGTATTGCCAAATGTCAGGTTCATTCTCCTTGAAGGACGCTACTGGGTTAGCCCCATTAGAAGAGAGAAAGAGGGTCAATCAACCGAGAAGATAGGTTCAGTCCAGCCTGTGGTTTCAGGCACCACATGGCCTGGGGGACATCGACCCTACATAGTCCTAAGCTCAGACTGAGACTCACACAGCGTAGAACTACTCAGATCCCTAAGGATCCCCATGTCCCACATGGAGGAAGCCTTCTGTACCCATCTGAGAAAATATACCTGTCTTTCTGTATGGACAGCAGGTGGCCAAAAAGCACTGTGTTAATCACTACTGGCACAGAAGTAGAGAGCGGTTTGGTTGGGAACGGCAGCCCCTAGGGACAGGGAGAATTTTGCCAGCCCCTCTCGAGAGGCCTTGTACCCACTGGAGACCTCTTCTTCATTAATATCACTGGCGTAGGAGTAGTAGATCAGCTGTAGCCGCAGTCCTGGGTCTTGTCGATACCAGTACATATAGTTATGACTCTTAGTCTGAGAACACTCCAGTAAAATGCTCTTTCCTGTCTTTATAATCCCATGCCTTGGGGTCTGGGTAATGTCAGCACCCATGGATCCTGTGGGGAAACAAGACAGAAACTGTAGACAGAGCCTAGGAAGGGTCCTCTTGCTACCCTTAAGGGAGAAGATTCAGCCAGGACCAGGAAAATTTTAAGGCAAGGCTTCCCCATGTTTCCCAAACTCACCTGTTCTCAAGAGACAAACGTCCACACAGCAGAGGAGCAAGAAGCCCAAGGTAGGGAAAGGCAGGGTAGAGGCGTTCCCAACTCTGAGTGCTGGGGAAACAGGGCATAGAAATAGGAAGTGGGAAATACTCGGTCAGTGATGTTGTCCCTTACAGTGTACCAAGGCTCCGAGAAAGATACTCTTTACTCAGGCAGACAGTGCCTTGGTTTAGTTACTGCGCATCCTGCCAAAGATGCAGACTCTTCAACTCCCTCATCTCTTCCTGGTTCTTCTCTGGCACCCACCGGACAGTGGTCTCTCTTCCTCTTCCCGCATTTTATCTATTATAGTCGCTCAAGGCCACACCCTCGCCCCAGTGAAATAAGCGAAGCAGTAAATTCGGAATCCTTTCAAATACAGGGAAACTCGTCCCCATGGAAGGTTGTGCCACTGTAACATTTCTCATTTTTCTTCATTGACCAGCACTGCTATCTTTGTTCCAAATTTCTATTGTTCGTTAGTGGGCATTGCTTTTCTGGTCAACGTTTCCCGGGTGCAGGTCTTTACCGAAAGTACAGGCTAATTGTAGGAAGGTATTCTCTTAATGTGGGTAATGAAAAACTTTCATTCAGAATACATTCTCTTAATGAAATACTTAATATTTTCTTTCCTATTTTGAATGAACCGGAACTTGTTCATTAAAGAGGTAATTTGAGGGCGCCTGGGTGGCTCAGTGGGTTAAAGCCTCTGCCTTTGGCTCAGGTCATGATCCCAGGGTTCTGGGATCGAGCCCCACATCGGGCTCTCTGCTCAGCAGAGCCTGCTTCCTCCTCTCTCTCTGCCTGCTTGTGATCTCTGTCTGTCAAATACATAAATAAAATCTTAAAAAAAAAAGAGGTAATTTGAGCATAACATAAATTGTTGCTGATTTTAGGAGGAAAAGCCTTCAGTATTTCAATGTCACAAAGGACCAATACAAGACAACCACAAAGATAGTATGAAACATTGGTATCATAAATCTGTCCTCTTTGCCCTCCAGGTCTGTGCTTGTCCAGCCTCTTCCTCATCCGTGAATATCCTACACTAATCAATCCAGCCATAGATCTCTTTGCGAAAGTCTTCTTTTTAATAGTTTTTCTTTTGATTAGGAAAATTTCCAGCATAAGTAAAGTAGCTGTAATAATATAATGAGCCTACATGTCCACACATTACCTGGCTTCAATAATTACCAACTCATGGCTTCTCTTGTTCATTCCCCACTATTTCTCTCCCTTTCTCTCTCCCTCTCTCTCTCCCTCAAGTTATTTGGCACACCCATTGCTTTATTTTGGCACATTTCACAGCCAGTGTATACCTTCTGTATGACATTCCAGTGTAACTCTCCCTTCTCTCTTTCCGGACAGAATGGTTCATTAATTCCACCAGTAGAAACTGGGATCCCCCTCCCCCTAGTAAATTGCTTATCCAGGGGCTCAATTAATACAAACAGGATAATTATAAGATAGATTTCCATCTGAGTTTGCCCTTCATTTGCAGTTCTTAAAGCAAACATGCTGTTTTGCTGCCCCTACTGTAGGCAGTGACTGGAGTGAAAGAAGAGTTGGGAGGTGAATATGAACTATTATCAGGGGTGTCCTACTGTAGAAATCTGTAGGTGCACAGCAAGGGCAGGAGAAGCATACATCATCCTGGGAGCAGAATCTATGCCAAAGGAGGACTGAGTGACCATTATCCGAGGAAGCAATGGAGGAGACACATAATTGGATGGGCATGGAATTGAAAGAGACACTCCAATTCTGGACAACCCAGAGGGTCCTTGATGGCATGGACCAGTATTCCTCCTCCTCTGGGATGGCTTGTGCATTATCACTCAAATCTTTTTAAATTTTATTTTACCTAAATTCAATAGATTGCCATGTAGTATACTATTAGTTTCAGAGGTAGAGTTTAGTGATCCATAAGTTGCATATAAGAACTCATTGCTCATTACATCACATGTCCTCCTTAATGCCCATCACCCAGTTATCCCATATTCCTACCTGCCCCTCCCCTCCACCAATCCTTAGTTTATTTCCTGGAGGAAAGAATCTCTTATGGTTTGTCTCCCTCTCTGATTTTGTCTTATTTTATTTTTCCCAAATCTTGTTTACAACCCATTTCTCTGATGCATCCCCCACCAAAGGCAGAACACACACTGCCCAGTCTACCCCCAAACCCTGGTTTTCCCTGTGTGCTGTGTGTTCATGGGTGTGATCCCAGCAACACAAAGCTGTCCTCTCATTTGTGAATCATTGATCTGTGTAATACATATCCTCAGGCACACAAGAGTTTTAGTACCAGTTAGTGCTTTCTGTGTCATAAGAAAAACTCACAAAGATGTTTTCCTCTAGAATATTTATAATTATAGCTTCTATACTTAGGTCTATGACCCATCTCAAATTGAGGTAATCAATAAAATACGTTTCTTTTCACATGATCATCTAGTTGTTCCAACATTATTTGTCAAGAAAACTGCTATCTTAATGCCTTGAAATTTCCAATCCATTAACATAATAAATCTTTCCATTTTTAATATTTTAAAAATTTCCCTTTGTGAATCCCTCCTCCCTTCCTTCCTCTTTCTTTCTTTCTTTCTTTCTTTCTTTCTTTCTTTCTTTCTTTCTTCCTGCTTTTATTTATAGAGTGCTGTGATAGTCTTCTCTAAAAGGCAGTTAACTTATTGGTGGATCAGCCAGATCCCTTGGAAGCTTGTGGAATTTTGTTAGGGCACATGTAGGCTCTTATCCTAGGACTGAGGTATGACCCCCCAACCCCCCACCCCCTCTTTGGGGTGCTAAGTGTATTCCCAGGGGCTTCAGTGACCTCTCTCCACTCCGGCTGGTCAGGATTCATATGTCCCTCAGGACTGTGTGGCCACCAGAATGTCCATTCCTGCTGTCAGTCTTCAGGAGGCTCTGTATGTGTCTGCTGCTCAGTGTTTGACCCCCGTGCCATGTTGGGAGCAATTTTCTGCAGTTTCCTTCTCTCCAGAAGCTTCCCCCTACAAACAGCAGCCACTCGCACAGCCCTGACCTCTGCTCTCTGCCTGCCACATCGAAGCCACTCGCTCTGTGCAAGACTCCCATGCTACAGTTCAGAAGCAGTTCTAAGGAAGAGACCTGGAGCAAAGGTGAAGCCCCTTTCCTCAACCCTCTACTGCCTGCTGTCTAATGTCTGAGAACTGCTGCCTTAAAAAAACTTCTATCAGGCTTTACAATGGCTTATACATGTAGGCAAATACAATAACAACTTCCATTTGACTTGAAGCCAAACTCCTGTTATTTTTTTAAAAGACTTTATTTATTTGAGAGAGAGAGGGGGGAGAGAGCACAAGCAGGGTGAAGGGTAGATGAAGAAGCAGACTTCCTGAGCAGGCAGCCTGATTTGGGGCTTGATCTCAGGACCCCCAGATCATGACCTGAGACAAAGGCAGACGCTTAACCGACTGAACCACCCAGGTGCCTCCAAATTCCTGTTATGCTTATTATAATTATAAAATTATGATGATCTTTATTGCACTTTTAAGGTTCTAATCCTCATTGTCAAGCTGACATTATCATAAGTAGTTTATAAGAGTAACCTTCTGACAGGGCTCTTAATCAAATTGGATAACATAATTCATTTTTTAACTGTTCTTAAACACTTTTTCACAAGTATTTTTTTCCAAATTTACACGAATTTTTTTCTACTCATATCTTCTCATTCCCTGTTAAATTGTTGGTTTGATTCTTTTGTTAAGTTAGCATCTCCATCTTTATAGTAAGTACTGATAGTTTTCTGGGTATATTTTATAATTTGTTTCCCCAAATTATTCCTCAGGGATTTGTTTTAATTTGTCTAATGAATAATCTCTCCCTACACAGCATGTAGCATTCTCATATTTTTTTATAAAAAAAATCTATTTGCCACAACTACACACATTCCTTGAAATATGTTTTTCATGGCTCTCTTTTTACTCTTCTCTTTTTCCCCAGAGACTAAAATGCTATGTAATTCAATGAAAATTTTTCCAATCCTTTTATGTCTCAGTGAATTAAAATGGTAGAATTAATATGAATCAACTGTTGTATCAAGAGCTGAATTAAATCGGTGATTTGCTGGATGGCATTTGGCCCTAAAATAGATAATAAGAGGGCAAACAGTAAGTCTTCAAGAAAAATGTGTGGATTTTTACTGCTCCTTCCTGTAACCAGCCAGCAGAATCCAGTTAGGAAAAAAAGAAAGAAAGAAAAAAAGAGGGAGAAAATTAATTTGGTTTACTCCAGGGATCAAAAAGCACAGTTGAGTGGAGTGAAAAATGTTCTCAGCACTTCTGGATGAAAGGAGGTTGTTCATGGGTGATAAGTAGTTTGGGGGCATAGCAGTGGTTGGAAATGTTTCTGCGATACACAAGGATATGAGTAAAAATGCAGAGGACAGCACTCTGGATGTCCAGGGGACCCGGACTGAGAAAACAGAGATGTCATGCATGTAAGGGATGTAACAGTCACCTGTCCAGAAGAGACCACTTGTTTCTCTCCATATCTACTGGTTCTTTGAAGTTTGGGGTGGAGATGCACCATATAGGGAGGTGGTATTTCAATTTTATTCTAAAATAAAAAAGGGCTGGATATCTAGTAGTATATATAAGAAACTCTTACAAATCATTGAGAGAAGAATGCAGAACTCTTACTAGAGAAATGGCCTAAGGATACAAATAGACCATTTTGAGAACAGAAATCCAGGACCAACATCTAACAAAGGAATACTTGAACTCATTAGCAATCAGAAAAAAAATGCAAATGGTAGAGGGAGGGAAGGAGAAACCATTTTCCAGCTTTTTAGATTGTTGCCGCTGATAGTATAGGAGTATAAAGTAAATTCTCTCTCTTCCTATTAAATCACTGGCTTTGTTTATTTTTCTTAAATTGTCACCTGCATCATTAGGGTAAACACTGATGGTGATCTAGGAGAAATGGCATGGAAGAGATTGAAATCTCTTTACACTTCTAGACTGGCAACAATCTGGAAACTGGATTAACACTATAAGAGGTTAAGGGGACGTGAAAGCTTTATGCACTTTTAAGTGAGATTTGAGACTCATACAGCAATTCTGAGGAGCCCAGTGGTGGTATCTAGATACATAAAAGAACATATACAAATGGTACTCCATGTCTCAGCAGTCATGATTCTGGGCATACAACCCTATAAAATCATTATACAGGTCGAGGAAGGGATATGTATAAGCATACTCAGAGCTGGTATGAAATTGGAGGAAAATTGGGTTTATTTCTGGAGAACCAGGCACAGAGCACTGTGTATCACTTAGAAATGACAGAGTACAGACACATACAGAAAAATGAAGCATTTCACTCACTTGAGCTATATGGGAAAATCTAGAAGGAATTGCATGCATAATAAAGTAAAATTATATGATTTGAAATACCTATGTGCAGACATACATGGTAAGGGTTGAATGCTCTAGGAAAAGGTTCATGGCTGGGTCATGAAGAGGCTATGATTTCCCCTGGATTTAACCCCAGGTTTAGAAAGAGCTGAGCTGGTCCTTATCAGTGTGGTGAAATTATGGCAACTGAATCTGTGACCTTTTACTTACTGTCTTGCCATCACCATGAGGACTGGAAGAAAAGAGGAAGAAAAAAACACTGGGAGAGAAAAACACAAAAGTGGACAGAATAAGAAGAAAAATGAAACTGGAGAGGCAGTCATTCCATACCCTGGAGAAGTGGTGTTTTTTCCAGAATCATCCATGACTCCTTCATGGGGGCTGAACAGCCCGTAGCCTGGTTTTCAATCCGCTGTAACTTAAGCTACCTCCAGTTAACTTGCACTTCCTTCCAACAGAACACACCCTCTGCTGCCTGTGTTGGGTCCACCAAGAGGAACCACCCCCCTTCAGCACCCTGGATTAGCAGCTGGCACAGAAGTTAGCGCCAAGTCTTCTGGTTCAGAGGACTGAGTTTCCAGACTGCAGGGTGAGTTTGGGGGCCATTAAGCTGAGAATCGCTCCTTGAGTGAGTTGATTTGATCAAGAACTTGATCGTTCTGAAAATAAATAAATAATCTGCAACTCTTTTTTCTGGGTCTGTTGATACCAGTAAACAAAAGTATGTCCCTTTTCCGGGATGCCATCCATCCTTGCCTTCTGGCCTTTGCCTTTGACGGGATGTCTGGGATTCTGCATGACTTTGGCATCAGTAGAACCTGTAAGAGGACACAGAAGCTGTTGATAAAGCCCAGGAGGAGCCCTGATAACGGAAGAGCTTGGGACTGGGAGTGGACAAACCTCGAGCAGGATTTTTCTTTTGATGAAGGAACAGAAGGTCGGCTGAGGAGGCAGCAGAAGCCGACCCCCTGCAACCTTCCCCCTCCCCCCACTCCAGGGTGGGACACGCGTGATATTCTTCCAGGAATCTCCCGTCTTCTGTTAAATACCTTGCTAGAGGGGAAAGACAACCTTAACCTGACAGTGGCAAGGCCACAGGGCCTCAGGTATCTTGTAGGACCTCTTTATCATATGAAAGTTCTATCGAAACCTCCCTTTTTCTTTACCTCCCCCAACCCCATCGTACATTACCTGCCACCCCTCACGACCTCGGGCAGCATCTCTTTTCTGCCCATGGGTCCTGTCCCCGTGTTGTTTTTTTTTTTTTAAAGATTTTATTTATTTATTTGACAGACAGAGATCACAAGTAGGCAGAGAGAGAGAGAGAGAGAAGCAGGCTCCCTGCTGAGCAGAGAGCCCAACGTGGGGCTCCATCCCAGGACCCTGAGATCATGACCTGAGCCAAAGGTAGAGGCTTTAACCCACTGAGCCACCCAGGAGCCCCAGTCCCTGTGCTTTAATAAACCACCATTTTGCACCAAAAATGTCTCGAGAATTCTTTCTTGGTCATCAGCTCCAGACTCAACCCCACTGAACCTCACCTACATGCTAAAACTTAATCACTTTTGTGCTTAGAACTCACTGGCTCCCAGGAGACAAAGGACTACACAGCAGAGGAGCCCTGGGCCCATAGTGGCATCAAAATAACAAAAGGATGAGGCTTCCCCAGATCCCATCAGCAACTGTGATGTGATCACTTTGCAGACTCATAATCATCATGTAATTGCTTCATGTTCCAAAAACACCTCTGGCATCAGAAAGAAAGTTTTTATCCCAGCTCAGTAAATATAGATACTTTGTATTTTATTTATTTAGAAATATTCATTTAAAAAACATTTTCTATCTAGTTTTACCAACAGAAACAATACTTATTTTTTAGGAAGTTGTGCGATGAAAGATAA
>PISX010011641.1:0-64292 GCA_004024625.1 Mellivora capensis | reverse complement strand
GAAAAGCAAAGAACCTCTAACATCTTGGGAAGGAAAGTTCTTAATTACTACCATGACTCCCCACTGTTCTTCTTCTGCTCACTAACTAGTCTGGAGGTGCTGGGGGACTCCCTCCATGCTCCTCAAAGTTAACAAGCCACTTTTCAAAATAATGTATTAAGTTTTAGATATCTGAATAAATTTCATAACACCATAATATCTATTATGAGATTACTAGATCATATGTGAATATAATGGCTGGAAGTATACAAATTTAGTAAAATCAGAGACTTCCAAGCCATCATCTGAATCTTAGCTCTACCTGACCTTAGGCAACTTACTTTACTACCAGGAGTAAAAAACTGGATGTAATAACATTTACCTCATACATTTGGTGTGAAGATTACGTGAACACAAACATGTAAAATTCTTAGCCTAGGGATGCATAGTAGGTGGTAAGAAATACTTGTTCTCTCCCTAGTTTCCTCTTTCCTTTGATGAGAACAGCCTTTTGCTAAGCCAAGTGATGTCTCATAACTCTGTGCCATATTGCTCTTTGGACAGATGGACCAGCTGCAATTCAGACTGCTGAATAGAACCCCCAGTGCTAAATTGTATGGCCACTCAGGCCTCAATGGCCTTTGATCTCTCCAGAGTGCTTCATCTCCTCTGGTCAGCGACTGAGCCTCCTAGTCACTCTGGAATAACAGAAGGTCAGAGCAGGGCCCCACACTATTGCAAGTGACAGACTATCTGAGGCATTGCAATTTGGCTCATTCCCTGTTATGACAATGATGGTAACAAGAACTGAAAATGGCACAACACAAATGCATTCCTGAGACCAAAATTGTAATAAAAATGGGAAATTTTACAGGAGCTGTTATCCCCAGAACAGGCTTCTCATTGTAATTGTGTGGATTTTTGTTTTTCTTTATTTCTTGTTTTTTTATAATCTTGTGTTCAGATCTTGGTATTGGCAGTCAGTGAAAATTGTTTGGGCAGTCACGAAAACAGTGATGTTTATCTAGTAACAAGGTTATAAAATTTGAATAGACCAAGGAAACAAATAAATGCTAAAGATAGTTTCCTTTGCAGAATTAATTTTCCTAAATTATACTTTTGACATATTAGGAAATAAGAACATATCAAGATCATAGTAAACAAAATTTGCATCTTGTAAAACACACATTCTGTTAAAGCAGTAGTTCTCAAATGGGAGCAAAGCTTCTCACTTTGGCCCCTCTCCCCACATATAGCCACCCTCAAGGTGATATCTGGTAATATGTAAAGATATTTTTCATTGTCACAGTTGGGAGGGGAATGTCACTAGCATCTGGTGGGTAGAGAGTATGAGCCACATAAGCAAACACTGTATTAGTCACCTTTCTCATTAGTGTACTCAATTTCCTTCTCAAAAGTCCTGTGGGGTAGATATAATTGTCTACAATTTAAAAGGGACCAAGTAAGATTCGGAGAGGGTAAGTATTTGTCCAATGAAATACAGGTAATAAGAACACCACAGGAACCAATGAGAAGAATGAATGTTTGAGATCAGGAATGCTGAGCTTCCTAATGTCTCCCATTCACCAGCCACATGTCACTGTTTCACCCTGTGAAACCCTGGCCTCCACACCTGCACAGTGGGAGTGGTGATAGCTAGCTCGTGGTGGGGGAGGGGAAGGCTGGTCACCCTAGGGACTGACTGAAGCCATGGATCCTAAACAAAGGAAAACAAATGAACTCACCTTATATGGACTAAGACACCGGGGTGGCATAGTGCCAGGGCCCAAGCCAGATGTTCTGATTACAAATCCAGTGCACTTTCCTCCATCCCATGAGGCCCCACCATGTGTTCCTAACACTGTAGGCATTGAGGTGATAGATTTCAATAGCAAATGTGTATAGCTTGCCTAAGAAAAAGAAAAAGAAAAAAAAAAAAAACCCTTAAAATCACTTAGAACTTTTTTACTTTCAACTGTATTGTTCAAAATTGACAGGAGATTTCTTTCTCAGCCCGGACAAGATAAGGAGAAACTTTCCATTTTCCATGATTGAATAGTGTGCACTTTTGTGTGCATTGGGGGTAGGGATGGGGAGAATGAAAGCATCTCAAAACAGTCTAAGGCAAAAAGGGACTTAATCATCTTCACTGAAATGAAGAGAACATGCTTTTATTTGTTCAGAAGAATCTCATACCAAGAGAGTATATTTTTCTCAAACATCCAGCAAATCTTTTGGGGCCTGAATCAAAAAGAAGCAAAAATTAAAAAGAAAACTTGACCCTGTAATTCTACTTCTGGGACTCAATCTGAAGGAAAAATAATACATATATTATATATATAGTGTATATACATATGATTTTAATATCCAACACACAAATTATAGTATCATCAGTATAATTCTATAAGTTATGTAATCTTTTATAAACATAAAAAATTGAAACCAAATGAAATATCCAATAAAAGGAGAATGGTTAAGCAATCATTAAAAATTATGGTAAAGGGCAGTTATAACAATACAATTAATGCCTGCTAAAAATAGTGGTTAAGAAGAAAGCAGAAACAAAATTACAGATACAAAATAAACTTAATTTTGTTTTGGGGAAAGTCTAAATAAACAAATAGGAAACAGTCTAATATGTTATAGTGGTAAGGTTATAAATAATTTTTTATCTTTCTTATTTTCTATTTTCCAGCTTTATAAAATGAGCATATATTCATGTTACAACAACAACAAAAAAAAAAACAATAAATATAATGGCAAAGCTAAGATCACTTAAAAAAAAAAAGGAGTTATGTTGAAAAAATACATAGAATTTTATGTGGGGAATTTGCTACTGCAAATAAAATAGTTCAGTAAGGCAGGGGGAAGAATGACTTGATTGTTACACTATTGCAAAGCCCTTAAGACCAAATTCCTCTCCGCCCATCAATTTCACATTGATTTCATCTTGACATGTAACATGCCCCTCAGTTCTACAATAAAAGAAGCCATGAAATATCAATGGTGACTTCTAGAGGACACACATACACATGTTGATTGAAGATTAATTTCTCAGCAGGGCGGCTCATCATCAATATCCTGCCTTTTGTGTGACATAGGTCAGGTGACCTTAATGATTAATAAGGGAACCTGCTTTGAGTTGGCTCTGGGTTTCCAGGAAGTATGAGTTATTCTGAACTAAGCTCCTAGAGGATGCTCTGGTTTGACCATATATTTCATTACAGAGCATCATAATCCAAGTAAGGGATTATCTGAATGGTCTGAAATGCCACTGAAAGCTACCATATGTATAAACTTGCTGATGGCTGATTCTAAATATGGGGAAATCTTTCTGGATGGTATATAATACCTGTTGACCTTGACTATGTCCCATGATATATCTTTTTCACCCTTTTCTTTTTCCTCCACATATAATTTTCCAGCAAAACTTTTAATAGCACATGACCATGGGGGGAGATGGATTAAAGAAAATATTTAATCAAATGATCCTGATGATTTAATCAAATGGGCTAAATCCAGTAGGCATTTAAACAACTCAGTTGAGGGGCGCCTGGGTGGCTCAGTAGGTTAAGCCTCTGCCTTCGGCTCAGGTCATGATCCCAGGGTCCTGGGATCGAGCCCCGCATCGGGCTCTCTGCTCGGCCGGGAGCCTGCTTCTCACTCTCTCTCTCTGCCTCTCTGCCTACTTGTGATCTCTGTCTGTCAAATAAATAAATAAAATCTCTTAAAAAAAAAAAAAACTCAGTTGAAAGTTCAGTTTAAAAAGAAGTATAAAAAAGTCTCATAAATCCTCTTTGAGAGCTTTTTGGGATTATGCTCCAAGGTGTTTTTTATAACTGTAGGGAATTAATATATCATAATTATAAGATCTGGCTATATGTAAATTATGCCAGTTATGTACTATTTTATATGATAATGCATAATAAATGCCTAGCACAGTGTTTAACACATTAAAAAATTAAAAATAAGAACAAAAAGTATAGATTCATAGCAACAGAAACATGAAGACAGAAGAGATTTACCAGCCACCTTTTGATCAACATAACGAAAACAATTAATTGGTCCAAAATACCTACCCTCTGCCATGGTTGTGGGCAGATCTGCTTTGGGCAGTCACAATGACCTCATTTTCTTCCCCACCCAGAAAGGTCATTTCCATAATATGTGAACTTATCCCTCCCCCCAGTTCTGCACAGTTTTTCAACCAAAGATGGATATCTGTCCAAAGTCAATAAGTTACTTTATATATGACTTTGGAATTGGGATAGAAAGGCAAACAGACAAAAAACAGAAAAAAAGAAAGGCAGCCAGTTGATATAGGTGGCTTTAGAAATGAACAGTGTGAATGTGGCCATCCTCTGTCATGTGAATGAAAAGTCAGAAAAGGCTGCACTGGAGTATATGTGGAAAGAAGTCTGATTAGGCCCAATACAAAGACCCTCTTCCCTGCCTAAGTTATGATCCAATTGGGAGATTCAGGATACATGTTAACATCAAAATAGCCCGTTTATTTCAGAGATGGTTTGTCACAACTTTAGGTATGACAGAGCTGCCTTCCCAGTTCATAACCCCAGATTAGGCAGACCCACCCAGCACAGTTATTTCCCTGCAGGTATCTTCCAGACATCTTAAAACATATGTAATAGAATATTACACAGCCATCAAAAATGAAATCTTGCCATGTGCAATGATGTGGATGGAACAAGAGAGTATTATGTTAAGCAAGATAAATCAATCAGAGAAAGACAAATATCATATGATCTCACTGATATGTGGAAGTTAAGAAACAAAACAGAGGATCATAAGGGAAGAGAGGAAAAAATAAAACAAGACAAAACCAGAGAGGGAGACAAACCATAAGAGACTCTTAATCACAGGAAACAAACTGAGGGTTGCTGGAGGGGAGGGGGGTAGGGGGATGAGGTAATTGGGTGATGGACATTAAGGAAGGCATGTGATGTAATGAGCACTGGATATTATATGAGACTGATGAATCATAGGTCTGTACCTCTGAAACCAATAATATATTATATTAATTAATTTAATTTAAATTTAAAAAAAAATTTATACCATAATGGGATGAAGGAACAGAGCAGAATGTATGTCCTCTGTAAGCAGACAGGTCTCAAAATTAAGGAAGAGGCTGAGCCAAACATGCCCAGTGTATTCTTTCAAATCTAGTTAGATACATTAAATACATTACCCCTTCCCAAGAAGGAGTGAGTAAGAGGGTGGAAAGTAGCCAGGAGTCTGACACTAACAGAGCTCTTTCCACATGGAAACATGGGATAGTTGGACTGAGAGTATGGACTAGATTCTAGCTGGGTGGCTCTTAGATTGCATGAAATCCCCTAGTATCCTTCTCATAAATTTTCCTCTGGCTTAGATTAATTTAAGTTGGTTTCTCTTACTTACAATCACAATCATCCAGAGACAACTGTTTGCGATTAGCATCCACATTAAACTCCCAAAGGACACCACCAGTGCTGGTGTCCCAGCAAAATTAGTTCTAGTCTCTCCACGTTTTGTTCTTATGTTAAAGGTGAGAAGGTAGGACTCATAGAGATAACATATACATGGCTCTAACACCACTTGCTTTGGGCTTTAATGAGCACCATCATTAGAAAGACAGAAGGAATGTTGAGTCTCAGAAACTCTCTCACTTATAATCCATTAGTTGTGTTACACTGGACAGAAAGCAACAGAAAAGAGTTGATGAAGCAGAAGCTGAGAGATAAGATCCACAGGCATCACCACCTACAACGTGAAAGCACATCAAAGCACTAGTGAGACCATTCAGGGGACACTGGGGTGTGACACCCCATGCCTCTTAAGGACCGAGGCATCTGTTCCTCGGCTGATGGTAGTGTTGGCAACTGACAGCTTATAGCTGGGTCCCCTTCCTGGGATTCCCCCCTTACTGAAAGAGAGCTGCTTCCCCCAAGTTATGCCCCTGCTTCAAGAAGAGAGTGGTAAAGCCAATATCCAATGACCGCTGGTGAAGGGGTATAGAGACCTGGCTCCCTTGTCTCAGTTCTAGATGTTTTTGAAGAGCATTCCCAGGTTCAGACTTCCCCCAAGATATGCTGAGGCCCCCTGTGTGACCACTTTACAGTTCAACCTCTCTCTTTGCCTAATCTTATTTCTCTCACTCCCTTCCAGATTTATTCCTGAAACTACTCCCCAGTCAATTTCTTGAATACAAATCTCTGCCTCAGAGTCCATTTCCTGGGGGACTCGATTTGTGACATCCAGATGGTCAGAAATAAACAGCATCAAGGGCATTACAGACCTACAGAGCTTTCTACGGTGATGGAAATGTTTCATGATTGTGCTGTCCGATATGGTAGCCACTAACCGCACACGGCTATTGAGCACTTGAAGTGTGTTACTGAGAAAATTAACTTTTAATTTGATTGAATTAACTTAGGTTTAAACATCCACATCTGGTTAGTGGCTACCATACTCGACAATGCCAATCGGAATATTAGGACAAAAATCAAAATTCAGCATCATGCCATGATCCTACCAAAAGCCTGGGGAAAAGAAATCAAACACGGTGGGAAGTGGTAACTAGTTACTGGGTACAAAGGAAGACAAAAATCCAGGTTTTAAAGACAAATAGGAACAGGCATAATAATAATTACTGAGTACTTATCCAAGGTAATATTAGCCTCATTATTCAGCTAAGAAAAAGGTGGCTCTGAACTGGTACTTATATGTGGTAAGTAGGAAAGCCAGAATCTAAAAATGACTCTAAATCTCATCCTCCTTTCAAAGTGCTCAAAAAGCAGCAAGCCTAGTCCATAAGTAAGCAGCAAATATCTGCACATATTCTTAAGCCTTAATCCTTCTTCTCTTGTTTATGATTCTTAATTGTGCATAGCAATGTAAGAGGAATTATGTGGGAGGAACTGCTAGACATCCAGTGAGTCCTACCTGCCACCCGTTAACTACCTACCATGTGCTGAGTGCCTGAAGCAGATACTGACATGAGTGAGAAATTAAGACATAACTAAGTGGGGCTAACATCGTGCAACATACCTGCTGACTCTCCATATTGTGGAGCCCTGAGGCATAGTAACCGCTCAAAGGTACTACAGACAGGTATAAATCTGGCTAAGATGGTAGTTCCAAGTTCCTGTATTCCCTCTCCTCCTAGAGAACTGCCTGCCTCCTGCGCACAGGAGTGACCTCTGGGAAGGGAGGAGGCACTCCTCCCAGGGCGGGCATCCCAGTCGTGTCAGAGTCTGTGTGAATGGCACCCCCCTGCATGAAACTCTCTTGGTGCACAATTTTTCTAGGACCCACGCTGATTCCTGTTTGTCTTTTTTTTTTTTTTTTAAAGAATGGGATATGGGACGCCTGGGTGGCTCAGTTGGTTAAGCAGCTGCCTTCGGCTCAGGTCATGATCCCAGCATCCTGGGATCGAGTCCCACATCGGGCTCCTTGCTCGGCAGGGAGCCTGCTTCTCCCTCTGCCTCTGCCTGCCACTCTGTCTGCCTGTGCTCACTCACTCGCTCTCTCTCTCTCTGACAAATAAATAAATAAATAAATAATTCAAAAAAATTTAAAAAAATAAAATAAAAAATAAAAGAATGGGATAGAGAGGACTCCTGGGCCAATCACAGCAAATTCGCAGCACAAAAGAGGTAATCAAAATAGAGATGTCCTTTCAGCTTGGACCAAACCAAAAACAGACAGTGGAAGTCAAAGGTTTGAAGTGCTTTACTTCTCCCAATGTTAGCTTCATCCATTAGCCTCAAGGCCCTGAGCTCCTTCACAGGTAATCCTGGGCCACCTATGTAGACAGCAGTCTGGATCATTTAAGGAGATCGCAGCCAAGTAAAGACGGCACAGCAATAAATTACTGCTGTTCAGTGATAACTTCTATGCGAAAGTGATGTACAGATGCTCACGGGAGCACGAGGAGGGACTACTCAGAGCTTCTCAGGTGCCTTCTGTTAGAGCTGTTTTCAGTGAGGTAAGAGACAAGAAAGCTACTGAACAATAGCTTAGTGTATGTGCATGACCCATGGTATGTTCGTGAGTGCTCTTAGCAGTCAACCCCAGTGAGTGAAGAGCATCAGCGCTTCTTCCAAAGGGACCAGACTGATCAATGAGTTTTTTATTCTGGCCCAACCTAAGCTATCTATCAACCAAGGGAAGGGAAAACATGAGATGTATGTTTCAGGCTTCCATGCCATATCCAAATCCACACTAGAGTTTTACAATCTCCTTTCTTCCAGCAGATTAAGTATATGCACAAAAGAAAGTAGGGCCAAAACGGTTCTGCAAACCTCTTTTAAGTCATTAATCATGAAGTTGGGCAATTTCAAAGTTGACCGTAGAGCACCTAAGGTCAGTACTAAATTTTCCATATAATCTGCATCCGCAATCCATGAGGGAAGACTTGAGCATGGACTCCTAAGGGCAGAGATGGTTCCATTCATCACTGTATGATCACTGTCTACCATGCCAGGCAGCCCACAGATGCTCACTATGTATTAGCCTTCCTTCTCCAGACAGCAGTTCAGAAATTTCAACACGCATTTATAAACCCTCTTTGTGCCCAGCATCATTCTCAAGGCTGGGGGGAAAAAAGATGAGTAAGGCATGTTTGTCCTTTGCTCTCCACTGGCTTATAAACACAGGGTGCTCAATAAATGTTCTTTGGATTGAATTGCTGACTGAGTGGTTCCACAGGAGCAGGCTCAGAATTACCAACGAACTCTGAACAGAAGCCTCCAATCAACTGAATCCAAAAAGCTGATGTGAGATATAACCATGGGATACTGGTAGACACATGGCTTGAATTTCTCAAGCACAGTTGTGAGCACTGTCTCAGTAGACCTACGTGGATTTATTTCTTCCTATACTACCCACCCCCACCCTGGCTTTTTTCAGAGCTGTAAAGCCCAGAATGAAGTTTTCTGTCTATGGCCATAGGATACAGGGAAACACACAAAGCTACACAGGGCTTGAACTGACATCCTCCTTTAGCACCATGCTTCCGCCAGCCGGGCCCCCCCCCCCACTGCAGATGGGCCCAGATGGATTTGCTATCACGTTGACACAGCTTTAGTGCATGCTCTTCCATATAATGTAGAACTGTTCTTCCGAGTTGTCGGCAAACAGCATTGAATTAGACAATTTCTGCATTTCCCGACTTTGTGAGCATATCTCTAGATTAACATTATGGAGGTTATAAAGGGTTTCCTTCCCCCCCTCCTTAGCACTCTGGTCTATAAATCATGCTATTTACATTTGTTTGCCCCTAATTGTCCAAAGCAAACTGTCCTTGTCACTGGGAAATAAGGATGAGTGGTCACACGGCGGCAGAACACGGGCAATCACAAATAGTCAGGGAAACAAAAACGAGCAACAAGATGAATGTACTGGAAGCAAGCGTAACAAAGAGGGGCGGCAGCGAGCACGGACCATTGCTTTGGGCCATGCAGCCAGGGCCTCTGTGCATAAATGCTCAGCGGGCTTCGGAGGGAGAGCTGGAAATAAGTTTATACCTGAGGCAAAACAGACTGTCAAGTCAACTTGAGGCCAACAGAAGCACAGGTGAGAGGAGGCTGGACGTGACTGGCAGGGGCCACTCGGCATTTGCTGCGTCACATCCCAGACTGTCCAGTCTCCTCAAAGAACGAGGTCTCTTGCCACTGAGCCAGTGTGGAAGGCCTGTCTGGCTTGCCTCTCTCCTGGGCCTCCGGGTCCTAGACTAAACGAAGGGGCCGGATAGAAAATGGACCTGCTAACACTTGGGGCTCGGGGATATGTGTGACACACACCAGCAGTGGATCCTGGTCTCTTGTCACTAGTTCACCTACCAGAGAGAGGAACAGTCCCTTACACGGCCCCCAAAACCGCTGCTGCCAAAATTTAACTTGTTTTGAAGCTCACACAACTTTGATGTTTTCTGAACCCAGCCAGGCGCTTCATTAAAGCACCATGGAGCACACCAGCTATGTTTCCCCTGGGGCGAGCTGGACAAGATCCAGGCTAGAGCACCAGGCACACATGGGCAAAATTATACAGGCACGGAGGTAAACCTCGTTATCTTCCCAAGACACACTTTTACCTGCTTTAGTTAATTGTTGTATTTGGGCAGGGAGGGGCGTCCCTTCATCAAAGACCTGTTTTTGAGAGACAGGTGGTGGTCTAGAGTCTGTGGGAGCCTGTCCAGTCAGAGGCTTACAACTGAAATGGAGGCCCAAGCACGACAGGCGGCCGGGAACAGTGCTTCCTCCCATGCAGGAGAGGGCAATGAAGAAAATTCAAATTTGGAGAACCCTTTGTTTTTGTTTTTGTGGCACCAAGTAGGTGCCACAAAACTGACACTTTGAGAACTATAGCTTATTGTATTGGAATCAGGATTATTTGACCTTAAGATCATTTACAGTTGAGGGATAGCAGTTGGGGGACAGAGGGGAGAAAAAATGCTTTGAATTCACTGCCACGCTCCTGAGACTTTACACAGTATAATATTTATGTAAGGAGATGAGTCCCTTCAAAACCATATGATTTCATGCAACAATCCCCAGTTCCTTTATTCATTCTTTTGTTCTCTCAACAATATTTATTTTCTATATACCAACCATTGTGCTAGACCGTAGGAATATGGCAAAAAATAAGATAAATATGGTTCCTCTCTTTTTATAGCTAACCAGTTAAATATGTACTAAAGTGTGATTTTTTTTTTAATGACAGAGTATGGACAGGAAGTAATGCACACATATGGATCACAAGCCAAACTTTTTTAGTGAAACATGGCAGCCTTTCCAAAAAGATGTATCACCAGAACACCCAGGTTATGCTGGGATGATTAATGGCCCAAAGTCTCAGGGACTTACAAGTTCCATTCTAACCCTGGATGTCCACTGTAGTATACCAGGGACCTCTGTTGGTCATGGTTACTCAGGGACCCAGGCTGAGAGGACAGCTGTCAACTCCAATGGTACCAAATGCTAAGACAGAGGGACAAATACCTCTGAGGGTCTGGCACTGGCGTTTGAAAATTCCACCTGTAAGTGCACATATCACCCTCCTCGATTCTCTTTGGCCAGGACTAATCACGCACCCCATTCAAGTAGGAAATGCAATCATTCCAAGCGCCCAGTAATGACTTGTACAATAAGTAATGACTCCGGGTCATGAAGCAGGAGGGAGGTCTGGGGCCTGAGGAAAAGAATTCCAGACATAATCCAAGGCAACAAGATGTGTGAAAGCCATCTAATTCTTTCTTGGAGTGCACTTCTCTAGACACAAGTAATTACATACCTGCCTCCAGACTAGACTGTAAGTTCCTAAATTCATACTTCCTAGCAGAGTGCCTGACGCAAAGTAGATGCTCAGTACAGACTTGAAAATAAGGAAAACAAGATTGTCTTCTTGGATATAACAGATCAGACCAAGAGCATGCAAAGTTCACTGCAGAACCATAACCACCTCTAGGCCAAAACAGATCCTTGCTTGAAGACTTTCCTGAGCTTCCTCTATCCCACTCCCACTCAGAAAGAATTGAGCCCTTCTTCCTTCTTACCCCAAATATAAACTGTTCAGGTAATTTAAGGACCTGCAATACCCTTGTCTCTTTCATCCTCCTAGATGTTGAGAGCTGGGTCCCATCTTATTTGTCTGTGGAGCTATGTAGAGACCAGTGCCTGGCACATGGTAGGGGTTCAGTAAACATCTACTGGATGATGGAATGGATCTGAATTAAAAGGTATCAACAGAAGGCTGTTCGGACTGCAATGGAAGTGAGAGGAAGTCAGGGGTTGATAGACTAAAACAGATACCCATTTCAGTGGCAGGGATGTCTCCCATGAGTGTTGCTCAAGTTATTATAACTATAATATAACAAATTATTGTAAGTTGGAACCAAAACCCACCAGCAACTTCCTCTACTCTAATGTCATGCTTACACATGACATTTGAGACCCAAAGTGCCATCAGCCTTCACAGACATCCTGGTCTCTCCAACACACCATTTCCTTTCCTCTTCCTGTCTGCCCAGACTCTACACCTCTGCCAGAAGCCAGTCCACAATGGCCACAACAGCATCCACCTGGCGTCTGTTTCACATGTGGACTTCATAAATGACTTCATGTCTCTTATTTCACCATCCAGAAAGGCAAGTTTTGTGGCATTCAGCCATAAATAATGATTTGTTGTCACTATCAATCAGAAGAAGAGAAAAAACAGTGTGTTGTTTTTACCTCTCCTTCAGGTTCGATTTTGCAGAGTAGCTGAGATGCTTGCTGTTCAGTCTCCTCTCTCTCCCAGCTCCGCTGGCCTTAGTAACTGCCCAAAACAGCAGGACTCCAGACAAATATTCAGGCTTGTGACCAGAGAAATTTGAATGGAATGTCCATTTTCATGCATTTGAGGTGAACCGGGCTGCTCTAATTCTCAGGAGTCGTACGTTCTGTCAGGAGACCCGACCCCATGGCGGCAAAGGCAGCCTGTCACTGTCACCACAGTTGCTCCAGGAAGGGCTTGCGAGCTGCAATTTTTCACACCATTAATGCATTGCTTACACCAAGGAGCACAGCTGGCAATCCTAGGATTGCACTAGAGGCTTTGGTGAGAAGCCCTAAGACGGAACTATCAAGGAGGAAGTGGAAGGTGATCACTGGGACTCTACCAGCTAACTCCATGGGGAACCAGTACTACTTATGCATTTACCAGAGCTCTGCTTCTGATTGTAATGGGGCCCTTGACAAACGGGGGGATTTTTACATTGCCACACTTTAGTGGGACTAACAGGATGCCAGCATCAGCTTTCAATGCCTTTCCTGATGACCCACGCATAATAGCTTCCTGTGCATGGGCCTCAAGTATCCATGACTCACTTTGCAACTGATCCTTATATGTTGCTAAACATGCTCGTCATCAGAGAGCTCTATACACCCTAACTTTCTATCATGAGCCTTATGGTATTGTTAATGGTTAAGAGCATTTCCTTTCCAGTTATACCGCCTGGTTGCAAACCTCCATTCCTTCACTTGCTAATTGTAAGACTTCAGATAATTTACCCTTTCAAAGTCCCAGATTCCTTATCTTTAAAAGAGGGGTAATAAGAGCAACTACTTATGGTGAAGATTAAATGAGAAAATACAGTGCCTGGCATGGGAAATGAGAATGATTTTTTTTAACTGCCCTTTTTTTTTTTTTAATAGAACACATGTTAGGTTTAAAATGGTGAAATGGTTACTAGGTAGAAATTACAGGAAAAGAGATTTCAGTAAGATATTTCTTCCCAGTGTCAAGCACTTCCCTGGAAAAAAGGACATGTCTTCAATAAATATTCATTGAGGACCTACTATTCTATGAGCCACTGAGCTCCAGGTAGATAAGATGTCTGTCGCTGGATGTTTTAAGTGTGGGATGGGCAACCAACTTCCTGGTGAGAGCAGGACCCAGCAGAGTGTATCCACCCCGGAAAAGCTATGCAACCTAGGGAGACCCTGGGGTAGGGAGAGTTTTAATCAGATTTCTAGACCGAATAATCAACTTGCACCCACTTGCATCAGCCTCTAGTTGTGTGCGGGCCACTTCATTCTGATAGGTGTCTATATTAATAAAGAAGGATAAAACAGAAGGGGGTTGGGAGAACAGCAGGAAAATTACATAATTGCCTATCCCAAATTGCTTGAAAGACTTACCTGAAGAAACATACATCATAATTAATGCCTCTGGGTTCCATTTAAGAAAATGCTGGAACAATTCAATTGCTTTGCTCCCAGGTACTCTTAGAATTTTTTCTGATTGTTGCCGTTGTTATTTTACTGAAAAGTGTTAATCATACTGTAGGCTCTTTAGTATCACAATATGAAAGGGGAAATCTCCTTACCACCTTGAGCTTGCTTTTCCATTGATATCAACACTTGAAAGGAGAGGTGGGTACAGAAGCAGGGGTGGGGGGGGAGGGCGGGGGGCAAAGGCATTGTGTAAATATACAGGTCCCGGTTCTACACTGAGTAACGCTTTGAGCAGGCCAAACCCTTTCCATCTGACGAGTTCCCAACGCCCTCCCTGAGGATAGAGAACCTGGGGAATGAGCAGCTGCTAGGCTGAGGAGGTGGCAAGGCAAGCTGACAGCCAAAGCAGACCATGCGGTTAGTGGGTGAGAATGTACCAGGGGAAGAAAACTGGCAAAGGAAGGAAGACTGGAAAAGGCCCTCAAGTTACATTCGGGGAAGGCAGCCCACCCCAATAAGCACATACAATATGCTCCCAGATGTCTCCTTTGTGTTCTTCATCTGCCACTGTGGTTCTCAAACTTGAATATGCACGTGAGTCACCTGGAAATCTTGTTTAAATGCAGGTCCTAGTTCAGTAGGTCTCGGGTAGAGCCTGCCATCCTGCATTTCTAACAAGATCCCAGGTGACGCTGACACTCACAATCTACAGGCCACACACCTTACTAAGTAGCAATGTACTAGATCAAGGTTGCCAAATTACAACGTGTAGGTCAGACTCGGCTAGTGGCCTGCTTCCGTGAATGAAGTGAATGAAGTGGGACTGGAACCCAGCCACGCCCAACTGTTTCCTTGTTGTCTGTGGCTGCTTTTCACAGCAACAGCAGAGCTGAGTAGTTGCAGCAGGGACTTCTGGCCCATAAAGCCTAAAAAAATATTTACCATCTGGCCCTTTACAGGAAAATGTTCTAATCCTTGTTCTAGACAACACTTAGTATTGAAACTAAGAAAAAAGGATGAAACAGGGTTGTTTCGGCCTGAAGGAACTTGTATTACAAATTTCAACAAATAAGAGAAAAGTTCTTGCTTTGGCAACAGAAAATGATAATTTTTTTAAAGATTTATTTATTTGAGGAGGAGGCAGAGAGAGAGGGAGAATCTCCAGAGACCCCACGCTGAGATCATGACCTGACCCGAAACCAAGAGTCGGACGCTTAACCGACTGCAACACCCAGCTGCCCCCAAATGATCATTTTTATAGATACTTAAAGGAGATTCGTAGTCTGTAAATGAATCTAAGGAGAAGACATTTCAGAGTTCCATGGTTCTAGAGGAGAGACCTGGTCCCTTAGAAATATTCTGTAAGTTTGAAAAGAACTAATGAAATCCTGCATGTTATCATAAATTAGGTAAATTTATCATAAATTATCATACCATAAATTATCATAAATCCTGAAGTTGATCATTAATTAGGTTCAGAGACACAAAAGTTTATGAAGCCATCTCAGATCAGTTGAAAAGAACATGTCTCTGCTCTTCCTTACTGCCTTACCATGGTTTCCTTAGTAACTTGGTTCTTTTTCCTAAATGGGGTACCAATAGCAACAACTGAAACTTAATTTTACATGACACTGCATTTTTCCAAAATTATTTTTCACATGCAATATAATACTATTATTCACATTAATCCTCCAGTATGGGTAAGCTAATTCTTTCTGATGCAGAGAAGCAGAGAGATAAAGTCTTCTCTCACAATCAGTCATAGCCATAAATGTCAATGTTGTTTCATAATGGCCAGTAGAGGGGACATGGGTATGACTCAGGGAAGGGCCCAGGCTGTGCAAGGCTGCCAAGTCAGCATCATAGAGGTTTTTAAGTTAAAGGAGGGAGTGGTAAGGAATGAGAAGATTGTAACGAAAAATGGTAACCAAACCAAAACCTAAAGGAAAGAAAGATGTTAATGGTAGCATTTTATACACAATGTTCTTATGAGATAGAAATTTTCATGTTAGAAAGTTGGGGCTCAGAATTAATACAGATTAATTACTGAAGGTAGGATTCCTGTTGGAATCATCTAACTCCAAACGTTGTTTCTTTCTACTGTGATAGTGGCTTTTCAAGGATGATTCTTTTTTCCAGAGGATAATGGTAATATGGGATGATAACAACAGTTCTGATAATGATCACTGACTTTCACAGTTTGTTTCCCATATGCCAAACCCTATCTTTCAAAGGACTAGCTCCAATAGATGGATGTTATATATTAGAAGATTTCAGCTCAGTATAATTAAAATCCTTTCAATCTTTGGAAATGTCTGGCAAAAGAAATGGTGTATCATACATAATAAGCCGCTCTTTCTTAAGAGAAGTGCCTACCATGAAGCTGAATCCACAAGTGGCTTTGTAGCAGAGATTGCTTTTTGTTGGGCTACGAAGTCAGGATGGATGACTTCCAGAATCCTCTCCAACTCTACATTCCCTCCAAAAAAAAGCCCATGAGTTTCCCAAAGCCACCCAATTACTCAGTGGTTCAGCCAAAGCTAGAACCTACATCTCCCACGTCTCTTTCCTCTACCTCCTTCTCGAGTGGAACTAGTAATATCAGATGTAACTGATGGGAAGCTTGTTGAAGGACCAAGCATTATACTCCTGGAAGTGGAATGGAGTTCAGTATAAACAGTAATAATGTTAATGGACATAATTCTCAACAGAACCCTGTGAGAGACTTACTGAACCTAATTTGAGCAACTGGAAGTTTTCCTCATCCCTCATTCTCTCAGTCACTAAGATCCTGTTCTCCAATTACATGTTGGGCCAATTAGAACCATTCTTGAGTACAGTTCTTGTTCTTCAGGTACCACCCAAATAGCATACATTATGTTTCGGCCATACTGGATTGCTACTTTCTTTTTCTAATTCATAGACTATTATACATAGCTTTCTATATCACAGTAATTTAGCTATAAAATATGTATGAGGAAGCTGAGTGAATGTGAAACAAGATATGGTGAAACCCTAGGGAATAATGTGGGCTCTTATTTTATAGCATGTTGTAATATTTTATGATACCATGGATTCAATCACATGTTTTCTTTATGGAATGATCTATCAATCCAATCCTTTTGCCAATGTAATTGAAAAAGCACTTACTGCAAAGCTCAACTCTGAGCCTAGTCCCCCACCAGGTATGGAAAAGAAAAGCATTCTATAATGAGCTTGGGACTGTAATCTCAAGGGGTTTAACGCTCAAGATTTGCAAGCACGTAACCAACTGCTAGAGAAAATGCAGCACCTTCTAAAATAGCGGGCCAAAAGAAGTAGAATAGATAATAAGTAGCTCAGAAGTCGATTCAATATGGAATGGGAATTTCAACATTAATTTTCATGTTTCAGCCACATTATAGATTGACTAGAATACCCCTGATAATCATTTAATTTATTCTCTCTTGACGGCAATCCATATGTGCATCAGTTGTCATGCCACGTAATCAGCAGACAAGAACCATGTCCCATTTGAGCAAGATGAGCTGGTCTACTGTGGCTATGTTATAATTTCAAGCCTCGTTCCCTGTAATGCCTCTATAATGCAAAACCTAATGATTTTTTTCTTTAACCTGCATAGTCTCCAGAGGTGGCACATCTGATTCAGTCTCTAAAGTAAGGTAAGCAGTGTGGTTTGGAGGTCAGCACAGCATGTCAGAAAGCAATAGAAACAGCTGTGCAGCCAAAGAAAGTGCTTAAGATTCTTTTGAAACTGACTTTAGCTTTTAGTACCAGAAAAAAAATGAAATCAAAGGTACTGGTACTCCTCAACTTTATGCCAAGTATAGATTTTCATAAATTAGTCAAACACAACTCTAAGAGCTGGTTTATCTGGAGGTTAATCTCAGATCAGAAATTAATGTTTAATTAATTTTAGTCAAGATAAAAGGTGGCCGATATGCTCCCTTTCTTTTTGTTTAGTTGGAATCTAATTACAAAGAGGTCATTCATTCTTTCACTGGCTCTGCAAATATTTATTTAACTACCTGAAGCCTTGTGTTTTTTAACTAAAGCAAAACTCAACTAGAAATTTCCATGTTGCATGTTTCTTAATTTTAGATTGCCTAACTCCCCAAGGATACCATCCTTGCCTTGAGTGAGTAGTTGAGCAAATTTACATCAAAAATATTTGCCACCTGTAACCACTCCCTAATTAGCAAAAATGCCAAATCAGTGCCTTTGGATTTCTAAATGACTTTGACATAATGAAGCAGTACTATAGATTAGTTTAAATTATCTTTAGTCTGGGAGACTTTCACCATCCAATAAATGGGCTTTATTTAACCCTCTCATCATGCCATAGTCTAATGTCTTATTTCTCAAGATCAGTGGTTTGCAGCCTTGCCTGTACACTGGGATCACCAAGAAATACGCAAAAACTAGTGAGACCTGGTATCCATGCCTGGCAAGATTGTTTAATTGGTCTGGGGTCAGGCCCAGGGTTTGTTTAAGTATCCTATGCATTTCAAATGTGCAGCCGGATTTAGAACCACCACTCTAAATTAGGAGAACACAAGAGAACAAGATGTCCTTGATTCACTAACAACCTTCTGGTGATTCAACAACCCTCATGCCTGCTGCTTAAAGTCGAAATCCCTAATGTGGTTGTCAGTGCCCTCTGAGATCGGACCCCTGCTTCTATGTTGCTCCCTCTTCCCAGACCCTCAGCAGAGCACTTCCCAAGCTGCCAGTCTTCAAACCTGCCACTCCTTTCTGACACTCCTCCTTAGAAAGCTGCTCCCTTTACTGGAACATGCTTCCCCCACCTCTTAATCTGGCCAACTTCTACTGATCTCTAGTTTGGGTTGAAGAGTGGCTTCGTGTAAGTGGAACATTGTAACCCCACCCCATGACTCTCATCCTAAAAGAAGTTTCCCTACCACACCTAACACCTTACTTGTTCATTACAGGGAAATGCAGGGTTTTGGAGGACAGGAACCATGTCTGTATTCTTTACTGCTCTGTCTCCACTACCTAGCCCAGTGTCTGACACAATAGGAACTCAGTAATTATTTGTCATTGAAGCACACCAGAAATTTGAGCAAGGAAATGTTTATATACAAAATGCTTACCTAGTAAAGAGTGATCCTGAAATGAGCTGAAAAGGACTGATAGCAAATGTTGGGGGTAATCACACCCTTAGGTGAAAGAGAATACACAAAGAGGGAACTAAAAATTTGGAATGGCACCAACTCATCCCTGAAATTTAGACTTCATTGAAAGGATCCAACTACAACCTGCTGAAAAACAGAAATTTCACTGGGTGTTGTAGGCTAGAGCTGATCTGCAGGAGGTCACATTGTTGGGGTGCTGGTAAAGTTCATGGGGGTGCCACGGGGTAAAGTTAGTTTAATTAAAGTGCTCTCTGGGTTGTTTATAGATTGTTGTTGGTCTATAGGAAGTCTTCTTCTACTGAAGTGCTGGAAAGTCTCATAGGAGATTAAAGGCCACCAGGCCATCCACCTGGGACAGCTGAAGGAGGAAGAGAAAAGCACACCAGGAAAGCCTGTATCTGCTAAGCCTGTAGTGTATCTCTAGCCCCCTCTACTGATAAAATCTAACATCACACCAACTCTCAAAGGGAAGCGTCCAGCCCAAATCAAAAAGCACAGCAAAGGGCAGAAGATTCCGAGCTAAGAGCAATCATTTGATAACTAGCACTGTGAAAGAGATCGATGGATAGATAGATAAAAATATAAATATATAAATATCTCCAGTAAAAACTAAGAAAATATGAATCCCTTCACAAATGTAAGAATCAACAATATGTCCAAAAGAAAAGATGAAAACTTGACATTCACTTTCTCCTATAACATTTCTTATTATTTCCTTTTTTTTCAATTTGCAGTTCAAAACCAATAGCGTATTGATGACTGCCATCTCATCTATCCCTATTAGAGCTGTACCCTTCTCTTCATGGATCTGAGAAGCCATGTAAGTTGGATGAAAGCAAATCTTGGATTAGAAATCTGGTGGCTTTGTTTATTTGCAAGATGGACATTAAATTCCTTTAATTCCACTTTTCAGGAGATTCTGGTAGCTATGTTGCGAACAGTGAGAAAGTATAAACCAGAGAAAATAAATTAATCAGGATATTGCTTGTCATACTTTCCTATCATTAGGGATGTCTGAGTGCCAAATGAAAGCTTTGATGCAAAAATTAGAGCACAGAATTGTAAGATTCTTTTGATCCTTGATCAGTGCTCATAATTTCTGTGGAATATCAACTGTGGCAAAGAATCATTAGTTTTCTGCTATATTTAAACTTCTGCTTTATTTAATAAGCAAACAGTGAAAATAAATGCACATAGCAGAAAGATGATCTTTAGCTGGTGTCAGGGACTGAATAAATAACCATCTATTCTAGCCTATCCTTTCATACAATCAAGTACTTGACTCAGAATCAAGTGAATTTCTGAAAGCAATTAAATTTGCTTAAAAACACTCATGCATTTTTGAGGGTACAATTAATGCCACACCCTTTTTGGAAACCTTTCTAAAGAACAATTATACAATGTGTATAAATAAGGAAATAATCCGGTATATTTTTTAAAAAGCTTTATTCTAAAAAATCTGTCATGCAATATTTATAAGCTGATCCCATACCAACAAAAGAAACCAAATAACTGATAATAGGAGAATTGTGGTACCACCTGATAACAGACATTCATATAGGCATTAAAAATAAGTAAAAGAAGACAGTTGTTGAAGATGGTGTGTAGGAGGACCCTAGACTCACATCATCCCATGAATACAACTAAGTATTGCTCTCAAATCATCCTAAATACTCCAGAAACTGACCTGAAGACTGGCAGAACAAATTCTACAACTAAAGGAAGATAAGAGGCCACACTGAAGAAGGTAAGAGGTGCAGAGACGTGATTTGGGAGATAAATGCAGCTGCAGTTGCAGAGAAGGGCTAGAGACAGATAGCACACAGGGGAGAACACATGACACAGAGGAGTATACATGGGTAAAATGAATCCCCATAGCAACTGGCTTGGAAAGATAGAGGAACTGAATTTCATGACTTCTGGCAACCAGCAGGGCCTAAGCCTAGAGTTTAAATGTGGGTGAGGCCAGAGGGCATGGGGTATTGCTCTTGGAGAGGCAGGCAAAAAACCCTGAGACATACAGCTGAAAACAGTGGTAAGAAGAGTACCAGGAGCACACAGTAGGAAGGTTCTTTGCTCATTTCAGAGTGTGTCCCAGAGAGGCAGCATTCACCGGGAGAGGCCTCTGGGAACAAAAGAACTGGAAGGCACCACTTTCTTCCAGCATCCTACAGCATAAACACAGAGCCATCTGTGGGAACCAGTGTAGACACTCACTACCCAGCCTGCTTACACCAAGCCCTGCCTCTCACCCCCAAACTCCAGTGGAATCACCTTTCCAAGTCTAGCTTACTTCAGTCCCAGCAGCAGGCACCCTTCCCCAGAAAACAAGCCAAAATCCCTACTCACAAGGCACCTCTCACCCAGGGAATTATGTGAAGCCTCAGTTCCAGTGGCAGTGGTGACAGGTCTCGTTCTACAAGCAGACCAGGGCATATAGTTAAAATGTACAACATTCAGGCCAGGGCAGGCAAAGAACCTCTGCAGACAACTGGCCTGAAGGATAAAGTGGCCAGGACACAAAAGCAGAGCACAGACAGCATACATTGGAGACTCCCAGAAGTGCCAGGCTCTTGGAATTAGGAGACACTACATTGTAGGCCACTACAGGACCTCTTCTTCATAAGGCCATTACCCTCAAGGGCAGGAAATGTAGCTGAATTTCTTAACACAGAGAAACAGGCACAGAGACTTAGACAAAAATGAGAAAACAAAGAAATTTAGCCCAAATGAAAGAATAAGGCCATGGCCAGAGATCTAAGTGAAATAAATGTTAAGTAACACGCCTGATGGAATATTTAAAGCCACAATCATAAGGATACTCACTGGACTTGAGAAACGAGTAGAAAACATGAGTGAGAACCTTACCACAGAGATCAGGAATAATATAGAGATAAAGGGCTCAACAAACAAAATAAGAAGCATGGTTGATGTAATGAACAGCAGGATGGAAGAAGCAGAAGAACAAATTAATGACCTAGAAGAGAGATTAATGGAAAGTAATAAAGCTAAACAAAACAGAGAAAAAAAGATTATGAAAAAAAAAAAAGAAGACTTAGGGAACTCAGTGATTCCATCAAATGTAAGAACATTCATATTACAGGAGTCCCAGAAGAAGAGGAGAGAAAAAAGGGGGCCAAAGTTTTTTTTGAAGAAATAATTTGAAAACTTCCCTAATCTGGTAGAAGAAACAGATAACTAGATTCAGGAGGCACAGAGAGCACCAACAAAATTAACAAAAGCAGACTCACACCAAGACATACTGCAATTAAAGTAGCAAAATACAGGGCTAAAGAAAAAAAATCAAGCAGCAATACAAAAGAAGACAGTTACATACAACTGAAACCCAGTAAGGCTATTAGGGGATTTTTCAGCAGAAACTTCCCAAACCAGAAGGGAGTGGTATGATAGATTCAAGGTGGTGAATGGGAAAAATCTACAGCCAAGAATATTCTATCTAGCAAGGCTATCATTCAAAATAGAAGGACAGATAGAGTTTCCCAGACAAACAAAACCTAAAGGAGTTCAGGACCACTAAATGAACACTGCAGGAAAGGTTAAAGGGGACACTTTGATTGGAAAGGTGAGATCAACAGTGACAGTATGAAGGTAGGAAACACAGAAGCAGTACAAATAAATATTTCTGTAAATTCAGTCAAGGGAGTCACATAATAAAAATATGTAAAATATGGCAACATACACTTAAAATGTGGGGAGGAGAAGACTAAAGAATGGGTTCAAACTTAAATAACCATCAACTTAGTATAGACTATATGTAGAAGAGGTTATATACAAATATAATGGTAACAATATATCAAAAACCACTAATTATATGCAAAGAATAAAGAAAAGAAGTTCATATAGATCACCAAAGAAAATAAGCAAACCATGAAAGAGAGAAAACAAGAAAGGATCAGAGAAATCTTCAAAAACAGCCACAAAACAAACCATGAAATGATAAGAAATAACATATCTATCAATAATTACTTTCAGTGTAAATGAACTCAACACCCCAATCAAAAAATAGGATGACAGAATGGATTAAAACAAAACAAAAGGCTCATCTATATGCTGCCTACAAAAGACTCATTATAGGCCTAAAGATACCTGCAGATTCAAAGTAAGGGGATGGAGAAACATCTATCATGCAAATGAATGTCAAAAGACAGCCAAAATAGCAATACTAATACCAGACAAAATAGACTTTAAAACAAAGACTGTAATGAGATAAAGAAGGACACTTTATAATAATAATGGGAACAACCCAACAAGAACATATAACAATCATAAATATATATATTCATAGTTAATAACAAACACAAAGGAACTAATCAATAATAACACAATAATAGTAGGAGACTTTTACATCTCACTTACATCAATGGACACACCAGGTAAACAGAAAATCACAAAGAATTCCTTTGAATGATACACAGGAATAGAGGGACTGAACCAACAGATTCAGAACATTCCATCCTAAAACAGCAGAATACACATTCTTTTAAGTGCATGAAGAACATTGTCCAGAATAAATCACATATTAGCCCCCAAAACAAGCCTCATCAAATACAAGACAACTAAAGTCATAACATGCACCTTTTCTGACCACAAGCTATGAAACTAGAAGTCAACTACAAGAAAAAAAAAAAAAAAAAAAAAAAAAAAAAAAAAAAAAAAAAAAAAAAAAAAACCCTTTTCTGAAAAGACCACAAATACATGGAAGTTAAATAACATGCTACTAAACAATAAATGGGTCAACTAGAAAATTTTAAAAAAAGAAATAAAAAAATACATAGAAACAAATGAAAATGAAAACACAACAGTTCAAAACCTTTGGGATGCACCAAAAGTGGTCCTAAAAGGGAAGTATATAGCAATACAGGCCTATATCAAGAAGCAGGAAAATCTCAAATAAACAACCTAACCTTACCCCTAAAGGAGCTACAAAAGAACAACAAACAAAGCCTGAAACCAACAAAATGAAGAAAATAATAAAGATTAGAGCAAAAATAAATGCTACAGAGACTTCAAACAAACAAACAAATAAATCATTGAAACCAGGAGGTGGTTCTTTGAAAAAAAAATCAATAAAATTGATAAATCTCTAGCCAGACTTATTAAGAAAAAAAAAGAAAAGATACAAATTAAATTTCAGATGAGAAAAGAGAAATAACAACCAATGCCACAGAAATACAAACAATTATAAGGTTTTGAGGGAGCATACCTCAACATAATAAAAGCCATATGAAAAACCCCATGGCTAACATCTTCCTTAACTGGGAAAAATTGAGAGCTTTTTCCCCTAGGGTAAGGAACAAGACAAGGATGTCTGTCCACTCTCAACACTTTTATTCAACATGGTACTGGAAGTTATAGCCACAGCAATCACACAACAAAAAGAAATAAAGGCATCAAAACCAGTAAAAAAGAAGCAAAACTTCCATTATTTGCAGACGACATGATAGTCTATACAGAAAACCCAAAAGATCACCAAAAAATGCTAAAACTGATACACGAATTCAGTAAAGTTGCAGAATACAAAATCAATGTACAGAAATCCGTTGCATTTCTATTTATAACAACAATGAAGCATAAGAAAAAGAAATTAAGAAAGGAATCTCATTTACAACAGAACCAAAATAACTAGATACCTAGAAATAAACCTAACCAAAGAGGTAAAAAACCTATACTCTGAAAACAATAAAATATTGATGAAAGAAATTTAAGAGGACACAAAGAAATGGAAAGACATTCCATGCCCATGGATTAAAGAATAAATATTGTTAAAATGTCTCTACTACCCACAGCAATCTACACATGCAATGCAATCCCTATCAAAATACCAATAGCATTTTTCACAGAATTGGAACAAACAATTCTAAAATTTGTGTGGAACCATAAAAGACCCTGAATAGCCAAAGAAATCTTGAAAAAGAAAAGCAGGGGTGCCTGGGTGGCTCAGTGGGTTAAGTCTGACTTCAGCTCAGCTCATGATCTCAGGGTCCTGGGATCAATCCCCGCATCAGGCTCTCTGCTCAGCAGGGAGCCTGTTCCCCGTGCCACCCACCCCCCACTCTCTCTCTCTGCCAATTGTGATCTCTGTCTGTCAAATAAATAAATAAAATCTTTGAAAAAAAGAAAAGAAAAGCTGGAAGCATCACAATTCCAGACTTAAAGTTATATTACAACACTGTAGTGATCAAAACAGTATGGTACTGGCACAAAACAGACATAGAGGTCAATGAAACAGAATAGAAAACCCAGAAATAAGCCCACAAGTATATGGCCAATTATTCTTCAACAAAGCAGTAAAAAATATGCAATGGAAAAAAGTCTCTTCAACAGTGTTGAGAAAACTAGACAGCTACATAAAAAACAATGGAACTGGACCACTTTCTTATACCAAACAAAAAAAAAATTCAAAATGGATTAAGACCTAAATATAAGACCTGAAACCATAAAAATCCTAGAGCAGAACACGGGCAGTAACTTACTTGATATTAGCAGTAGTGACTTTTTTCTAGATGTCTCCTGAGCCAAGGGAAACAAAAGCAAAAAATAAACTACCGGGACTACATCAAAATAAAAAGCATCTGTACAACAAAGGAAACAATCAACAAAACTTAAAGACACTTACTGAATGGAAGAAGATATTTGCAAATGACATATCCAACAAAGGGTTAGTATCCAAAATATATAAAGAACATATACAATCAACAACCCCCCTCCCAAAAATAATCCAGTTTAAAACTGGGCAGAAGACACAAACAGATTATTTCTCCAAAGAAGACATCCAGATGGCCAACAGACATGAAAAGATGCCCAACATCACTCATCACTGGGAAAATACAAATCAAAACTACAATGAGATATCTTTTCACACCTGTCAGAATGGCTAAACTCAACAACACAAGTAACAACAGGTGATGGCAAGGACGTGAAAAAAGGGGAACCCACTGTTGGAGGGAATGCAAACTGCTTTGGTCACTCTGGAAAACAGTATGGAGGTTCCTCAAAAACTTAAAAACAGAACTACCTGATGATCCAGTAATCATACTACTGGGTATTTACTCAAAGAAAACAAAAACACTAAATCAAAGGGATACATGCATCCCTATGTTTATAGGAGCATTATTTACAACAACCAAATTATGGAAGCAGCCCAAGTGTCCACTGGTTGATGAATGGATAAAGGGGTGATACATATGCACAACAGAATATTGTGTAGCCAAAAAAAAAAAAAAAAAAGAATGAAATCTTGCCATTCTCAACAACATGGATGGAGGTAGAGGGTATAATGGTAAGTGAAATAAGTCAGTCAAAGAAAGACAAATACCATAGGATTTCACTCATATGTGGAATTTAAGAAATAAGACAAAGGACAAAGGGGGAAAAAGGAGAGAGAGAGAGAGACACAAACCAAGAAACAGACTCTTAAATAAAGAGAACAAACTGATGGTTACTGGAGGGGAGGTTGGTGGGGAGATGGGTGAAATAGGGGATGGGGATTAAGAAGTGCACTTGTCAGGATGGGCATTGGGTGATGTATGGAAATGTTGAATCACTATATTGTACACTGGAAACTAATTAAAAACTATCTGTTAAAAATAAGCAAAAGACTTTGAAACAACACAAGGAATGATTATTTTATAATAATCTCATGTTAAATAAAAAATCATGCTCCCTATATAATCACAACTAAAAAGTGCATAGGAGAAAGCCTGGTAGTTTTTGTTTGTTTGTTTTTACCATTTTCTGTAGGATGATCTTACAGAAATCAGGATACTAGGGAAAAAGGCGATAAATATAAAATTTTGGTAGACTGCCAAATTGTCCCGCAGAAAGGTGTTGCACCACATTTACTTTTCCACTAACACTGCATTTAACATATTTTCTATGTGTTCCATAATGTACATAAATAATATTTACACTAAGGAAAATAGCTTTTAGATTTTGCTAAAAAATTTTCAGAGTCCAATCTTAGAGATAGTGCCAATACTCTCGACAAATTGAATATAGGCAGTATAATTGTCTACTTCTTTTATGGCTTCCATATTTCCTGACATAAAAGACATGTCTGGGATGTCAATCTGTGTTTAATTTATGCAATCGCCTTATTTAGTTGAGCAAATATCTGTACAAATTGTTAAATGGAAGCTATGAGAAGAAGCAAAAATAAATCAAAACTCTACCCTTAAATAACTCAGAGGATTTTACACATAAAACCTATGAAACCAGAGAGATAAGTGCCACCAGGAAGGTCAAGAGCCTACAGGTGTTCACTATGATTTGGGAAATGTATGGATAGGCAATGGGTAGTAGCCACTATGTATGGGACCCTAGAAAATCTCTTGCTAGAAATGCAAAGGAAACCATGGCAGACCCTGAAGGGTACAATTCTGTGTTCTCATCTTTGTTTTTGAAAATGATCAACCTCCTCCAGTGACACTGAAATTCAGGAATATTTTCCACTACCCACTTTTCTTTTTTTTTTCTTTTTTTTTTAAGATTTTATTTATTTATTTCACAGACAAAGATCACAAGTAGGCAGAGAGGCAGGCAGAGAGGGAGGAGGAAGCAGGTTCCCTGCTGAGCAGAGAGCCCAATATGGGGCTCGATCTCAGGACCCTGGGATCATGACCTGAGCCAAAGGCAGAGGCTTTAACCCACTGAGCCACCCAGGCGCCTCTCCACTAACCACTTTTCAATCATAGGACTAAACTTACTCCAAAACTGTCAGGTTCTACACATGCTACCTGACTCTAGGAATATACACATTAAATAAAACGATAAGATAAAATTTTAAAAAGTGTTCCAATTTTTAAGGTGTTTACACCTCACTCTGGTGAAAAAAAAAATCCAAATAATCAGAAATCAAAGTTCTGTTTGAGTAAATACCTATTTAAAAAACAAATACAGCTGAATCATATGGAAGATGTTTAGCTTTTTAAGAAACTTCCAAGCTGTTTTCTAATAGCTGTGTAGTGATATCTTGATTTAAATTTACCCTAATAACCAGTGATTCTGAGCACCTTATGAGCTTATTTATCATCTCTGCATCTTATTTGGGACATGTCTTTTCAAATCACTCTCCATTTCTTTATCAGGTCATCTTTCTATTTCTGGTTTAAGGGTTCTTTGTATCTTCTGGATAAAAGCCCTTTTTCAGATACATGTTTTGCAATTATTTTCTCATCGATGGCTTGCCTTTTCATTCGCTCAACATGTACGTAAGTGTTCCTAGCAGCTTTATTTATAATAACCAAAAACTAGAAACAATATAAATGTTCATTAACAAGTGAGTGGGTAAACAAATTGTGGCATGTCCATGCAATGAAATACTACTCAGCAATAAAAAGTAATAAACTATTAATATACACAACAATATTGATGAACCTCAAAATAATTATGCTGAGTCAAAGAAATCGAACAAAAAATAAGAATATTTTTTATAGAACAGAACGATTCTATTTATATAAATAGAATATTTTTTATAGAATATTTTTTATAGAATAGAACGATCCTATTTATATAAATAAACTCTCTAAAGGCAAACTAGTTTGGGGCACATGGGTGGCACAGTCAGTCCAGTGTTCAACTCTTCATGTCGGCTGAGGTTGTGATCTCAAGACGGTGAGATTGAACCCCGTGTCACCAGGCTCCATGCCGGCTGTGGAGCCTGCTTAGGATTCCCTCTCCTCTCTCCTCCCCTCCCCTCCCTCTCTCAAAAAAACATTTAATGAAACAATAAATAAATAAAATGAAATAAAATTCAAACTTGTCTATGGTGACAGAAAGCAGGTTGTTTGAGGTATCCAGGGATGTATGAGGGGCAGGAAGGGAATGTCAGGAGGGATCACATGGGAGCCTAAGAAACTTTTGGAAGGGATGTAAATGTTGATGATCACAACTGTGGTGATGGTTTTATAGATTGTTCGTAGGTCAAAACTTATCAGATGGTATAAATTAAATATATATGTCAGTTTTTTCAATAAGTATTAAGAATGCAATTGGGGGGGGATGCCTAGGTGGCTCAGATGCTTGGGTGTTTGCCCTCAGCTTGGGTCAGGATCCTGGTGTCCTGGGATCAACTCCCATGTCGGGCTCCTGGCTCGGGTGTGGGGGAGGAGTCTGCTTTTCCCTCTCCCTCTCCCCCTGCTCATGTTCTCTATGTACCTCTCTGTCTCAAATAAATAAAGCCCTTAAAAAAAGGGAGGAATGCAATTTGGGAAATGTGACAATATAGATCACTACAGGTTGCTACAGAAGCTCAGAAAAAGGGCATCTAATTTTAACTCAGTGTTCAGGGGTGGCTTCCTGAAAGAATGGCGCCCAAGCTGAGGCTTGCAGAAAAGGACAGGAAGGGTGTGTGTGCCACCCTCTTCCACATCCTGACCAACAGACCTTATCATCATTCATCTCATGTCACTTCAGAATCATTTCCAATACAGTCCTCTAAGTAGGGAATCCTAATCTAATAGTACTGGGATGAGAGGTAAAAATGAATTTACCACGTCTGGGATCAGAATTATTCTGGGGAGGAAGGGGCTCAAGGATTTTAGAATATTCTGTTTCAAAACTGGTTCCGTCTTGTCCCATCAGGAAACCTGAGCTGGTTAACCACAGGATACCTACTGTCTGTCACGGGGAGCTCTTTGCAGACAGTGTCTCATCAGGCTGGATTTCTCAAAGAAGACTTAGGAATTTTCATACAAGGCATTGATGGAGGGTGTCCTGAGGAGACAGGAGGAGGGATGCAGGCTAGGGTGGAGAGAGCAGCAGACCAACGCCAGTCCTCAGGTGGAGCCTTGTTTTAGTCCCATCCCATGGGAACTCTGCAACAAAAGCTGCACAGCAAAGCTCTTCTCACCTTTGCATCCCGGGTTAATGAGTCACTGGCTATGGGGGCTGCGGGGTGTGCTGGGAGGGGCGTGGGTTTCAAAGGACAGTAACTTTGCTAGCAATGTGGAAGACAGGAAGGGGATCTGTGAGCTGTTAGCTGCCAACACTCAGGGCAGTGGGAGATGGGGACCAGCCTGGAAAGAGGGATGGTAACTCACTCTTTGCCCCTTGCTTCTCATATTCTTACCATTAGGCTTTACAACAGGGATCCTAAACTTAAATGCCTGCAGGAAGAGGCATGAGAGAGAATGAATGAGATGGCTGTAGGTACAGAGGAATATTTTCTTTACCTTAAGAAAAAATATATATACACTAACAAATGCAATAATAAGTAACTCTGGTGATCCTGGCATCAGGGAGAGAATAAAAAGAGGTAGAAACTGGCTAGATGGAGAACATTCAGCTCTAGCTCACCAAATTCTCACTGTTGGTGCCAATTAAAATAATAATCATTTTTTAAAAATGAAAAAAATTATTCACAGGTCAGAGTTGACCCATGGGCAATCAATATGTAATTTCAACTTCAGACAAATAATAAAAACATACTCCCTACAAAAGCTTTCCCACATTTTTGGAGTTCAAAAGTAGTAAGTAGGCAACAACAAATAGATTTTTTTTTAATTTATTCCACCATATTTTTATTTTTTCCACCGTATTATTTTTATTCCACTATATTAAAGAAATCTAAAAATCAAATGGAATACGTAATACATAAGAAAGACAAAATATTAGGAAAAGACCCAAACCATACCAGGAATGGGGGGGGGGGGTCCACTTTGTTATGAAGGTGCTGATTTGATGTTTACTTTAAAAAGTTAAGTAAGTCAATTCAAAAAAACTCTTTGTTAAGAGACACTGTTAGGAAAGAGGGGTCAGGGCCAGCCCCAGCCATGTCTGTGGTGTCTCACTGGTGGGACCCTCAGATGTTGTCATGGCTACCAAGCAAGTGTCGCTAGTCAACAGAGAACAGAAGCTGTCACTAAGTCTGGGTCCAAAACTGAGAGACCCTAGGCACCTTCCCTGGAGGAGAGCGGCAAAGCCTGTCCAAGCACACACTCTGCCATTCAATGGCCTTGACTGGATTTTTCAGTCTTCTACTGAGTAGAAGACTGCTAAATGCAGGTTCATCACCACAGAACAATAGCTACTTATAATCTGCAAAGCACTGAGCCCTGGGGGCGGTGCAGGGGTGAGGGGGCAGGCTGTCTTCCTCCATGCCAAGAACTGTGCTAAGGCTTTTTTTTTTTTTTTTTAAGATTTTATATATTTATTTGACAGACAGAGATCACAAGTAGGCAGAAAGGCAGAGAATGGGGGGGGGGGGAGCAGGTTCCCCGCCAAGCAGAGAGCCCGATGTGGGGCTCGATCCTAGGACCCTGGGATCATGACCCCAGCCGAAGGCAGAGGCTTTAACCCACCCACCGAGCCACCCAGATGCCCCTGTGCTAAGGCTTAGTTGAAAGTGCTTGGGAAAGCCATGGTGTTACCATGGCTACTCTGCAAACAGGTCACTGCCAGAGCCGCTGGAGGAAGTATCCACCTGGTTCAGGTAATTGGTTCAGGTAACCTCACACCACACCCTTTCCTTTAAAATGTATGAAGTAAAGCTTTTTTTTTTTTTTTTTAGAAAAACAAGAGAATTTTCATCACTATCTGGTGTGTCTTCGCCGAGACCCAAACATATAGATTTCTGTGGGTTCCTTAATTGTGGAAGTAATTTTAAACTCTGTCAACATCGGCCTTATTAACCCAGATGGTGTTAATTTGCAGTTCTCTACTTAGCTTCCTTTGCATTAAACAGGAGTTGATTCCTTATTCCGAATCTTACCACCGTCCGCTCCGGAGACACACTTCTACCAGTGGCGACCTGCGTGGTATGTAGATGAGCTCTTGGAGATGAATTGAAATCCCTCAGGAGGTGGAATAATGTAGTTTAAAGGAAGCCCATATCCTACACATCTGCCCATATCCAGAGGGCCAGAGCCATTAAGAAACACACAATTCACACTGTGTTTCAATATTGCTGTGCTTCTAGATTGCTTCCCAGGAAATCCAACTCCTGACAGTCACCTGTAATTGATTACCCTGCCTTGTCCAGCAGCTTCTATTGTTTTTATTTATAATGAAACAGAACTTGATTCTCAGCAACCTCCCCAGGTCTCTTGGAAGCTATTTCATAAAATTAAAGTGTTTCTCCTATAAAAAAAAAAAAAAAAACCTTTCTCCCCCAAAGTACAAGGATTTGATTCAAGCCCAGCTTGGTAAGTGACTGGGAGGGATTTGGCCACCTACATTCTGACTGCTTAATGAAGCAGAGAAGAGAAACTCACATTTCTCAAGCACTTACTAGGCACAATTCCTCCGCAGGGGCTTTATATATAGGCAATCTTGTCCATTTTCATTCTCATAACCAAGAAACGTGCTGCTATCAACATCTTGCAACACAATGAAAACTCAGGTTACTTATCATTGACCTAGTTAGAAAGAGGTCAAGTTTAGGGGTAAGCTTAAACCTTTGCTCAGCTTCTTATTACCTCTGTGACCTAAGGCTGATCTTCCTTTCCTCATGCCTAATATGGGGAAAATGGAACAGGTGTTGTACTAGGATTAGTTTAATGAGTGCAGAAGCCCCTTTACACACTGTCGGGCATGTAAAGGCAGTCTCTTTCTCTGAGCTTTCTTCTTTCTAAAGCTCATGGGCTTTCTGTGTGCATGCGCACAGTCCTTGTGACTTTGAAACCATGGCAGAAATGTTCTCCTTCACAACTGGCTGAAAACATAAGACCTGGGCAGGTTCTCCTGTTGGCCAGTTTTCATTCTCTGCCTCCACTCTTGACCACACATCCCTCTCCTTACTCTTCTCTATTTCTTACCCTACCTCTCCTGGTCTCTGTTCTACTACTTCCCCCTCCTTTCTCCCTACCAAAGATTTCTTCCTTCCAGACTGCCAACCTAATCCTAATCCCCTTGGTTGGGGACTCTGCCTCCAAAGCATCTTGATGACCTCCACAGAAGCACTTCCTGCATCACCATAACCAGGAGAGGCAGTGGCGGTGGACCTTGTGGATAAATATATACTTGGAGATTAAAGAGCATCCTGCTAAAGAATGAATGGGTCAGCCATGAAACTGAAGAAGAATTTTTAAAAATTCATGGAAACTAGGGGTGCCTGGGTGGCTCAGTGGGTTAAAGCCTCTGCCTTCGGCTCAGGTGATGATCCCAGGGTCCTGGGATCAAGCCCCACATCGGGCTTTCTGCACAGCAGGGAGTCTGCTTCCCTTCCTCTCTCTCTGCCTGCCTCTCTGCCTACTTGTGATCTCTGTCTGTCCAATAAATAAATACAATTTTTTTTAAAATTCATGGAAACTAATGACAATGAAAACACATCTGTTCAGAACCTTTGGGACACAGCAAATGCAGTCCTAAGAGGGAAGTACATTGCAATACAAGGCTCTCTCAAAAAATTAGAAAAATCTCAAATACACAAGCTAACCCTACACGTAAATGTCCTGGAGAAAGAACAGCAAATAAACCCTAAACCAAGCAGAAGAAGAGAAGTAATAAAGTTTAGAGCAGAAATCAATGAAATAGAAACCAGAAGAACAGTAGAACAGTTCAACAAAACTAGAAGCTTATTCTTTGAAAGAATTAATAAGATTGATAAACCTCTGGCCAGACTTATCCAAAAGAAAAGAGAAAGGACCCAAATTAATAAAATCATGAATGAAAGGGGAGAGATCACAACCAACACCAAGGATATTCAGACAGTTTTAAGAACATACTACCAGCAACTATATGTCAACAAATTAGTCAGTCTGGAAGAAATGGATGCATTCCTGGAAACTTATAAACTACCAAAACTGAAAAAGGAAGAAATAGGAAATTTAAACAGACCCATAACCAGCAAGGAAATTGAAGCAGTAATCAAAAACCTCCCAAAAAACAAGAGTCCAGGGGCACCTGGGTGGCTCAGTGGGTTAAGCCTCTGCCTTCGGCTCAGGTCATGGTCTCAGGGTCCTGGGATCAAGCCCCGCATCGGGCTCTCTGCTCCTCGGGGAGCCTGCCTCCCCCCCTCTCTCTGCCTGCCTATCTGCCCACTTGTGATCTCTGTATGTCAAATGAATAAATTAAAAATCTTTAAAAAAAAAAAAAAAAAAAGAGTCCAGGGCCAGATGGCTTCCCAGGGGAAATCCACCCAAACATTTAAAGAAGAAATAATACCTATTCTACGGAAGCTGTTTCAAAAAATAGAAATGGAAGGAAAATTTCCAAACTCTTTCTATGAGGCCAGCATTACTTTGATCCCAAAACCAGACAAAGACCCCACTAAAAAGGAGAATTACAGACCAATATCACTGATGAACATGGATCCCAAAATATTCACCAATATACTAGCCAACAGGATCCAACAATACATTAAAAGAATTATTCACCGCAACCACATGGGATTTATTCCTGGGATACAAGGGTGGTTCAACAGTTGCAAAGCAATCAACGTGATAGATCACATTAATAAAATAAAAGACAAGAACCATATGATCCTCTCAATTGATGCAGAAAAAGCATCTGACAAAGTACAGCATCATTTCTTCATTAAAACTCTTCAAAATGTAGGGATAGAGGGAACATACCCCAATATCATAAAAGCCATCTACAAAAATTCCACAGTGAATATCATTCTCAATGGGGAAAAACTGAGAGCTTTTCCCTTAAGGTGAGGAACATGACAGGGATGCCCACTCTCACCACTATTGTTCAACATAGTACTAGAAGTCTTAGCCTTAGCAGTCAGACAATGAAAAGAAAAAAAAGGGATTTAAATTGGCAAAGAAGAAGTCAAACTCTCACTCTTCACAAATGACATGATACTTCATGTGGAAAACCCAAAAGACTCCACCCCAAAATTGCTAGAACTAGAATACAGCAATTCAGCAACACAGCAGGATACTAAATCAACACACAGAAATCAGTTGCATTTCTATACACTGACAATATGACTGAAGAAAGGGAAATTAAGGAATTGATTCCATTTACAACAGCACTAAAAACCATAAGATGCTAAGAATAAACCTAGCCTGAGATAGAGGATCTACACTCTAGAAACTACTAAACACTTATGAAAGAAACTGAGGAAGATACAAGGAGATGGAAAAACATTTCATGCTCATGGATTGGAAGAATAAAAATTGTTAAAATGTCTATGCTTCCCAGAGCAATCTACACATCCAAGGCAATCCCTATCAAAATACCATCGACATTTTTCACAGAGCTGGAACAAACAATCGTAAAATGTGTATGGGACCAGAAAAGACCCTGAATAGCCAAGGGAATGTTGAAAAAGAAAACCAAAGCTGAGGGCATCACAATGCCTGACTTCAAGCTATATTACAAAGCTCTGATCATTAAGACAGCATGGTACTGGCACAAAAAGAGACATATGGATCAATGGAACAGAATACAGAACCCAGAAATGGACCCTCCACTCTATGGTCAACCAATCTTCATCAAAGCAGGAAATAATATCCAATGGAAAAAATACAGTCTCTTCAATAAATAGTGCTGGGAAAATTGGACAGCCACATGCAGAAGAATGAGACTGGACCATTCTCTTACACCATATGCAAAGTTAAATTCAAAATGTGAGATAGGAAAACATCAAAATCCTGGAAGAGAACACAGGCAGTAACCTCTTCAACCTCGGCCACAGCAACCTCCTATAAGACATGTCTCTAAAGGCAAGGGAAACAAAAGTAAAAATGAACTATTGGAACTTCATCAAGATAAAAAGCTTCTACACAGCAAAGGAAACTGTCAGCAAAACTAAAAGGCAACCTATGGAATTGGAGAAGATATTTGCAAATGACATAACAGATAAAGGGCTGGTACCCAAGATCTATAAAGAACGCACCAGACTCAACACCTAAAAAAAAACAAGTAATCCAGTCAAGAAATGGGCAGAAGACCTGAATAGACATTTCTCCAAAGAAGACATACAAATGGCTAACAGACATATGAAAAAATGCTCTGCATCACTTGGCATAAGGGAAATACAAATCAATACCACAGTGAGATACCACCTTACACCAGTTAGAATGGCTAAAATTAACAAGACAGGAAACAACAAATGCTGGCAAGGATGTGGAGGAAGGGGAACCCTCTTACACTGTTGGTGGGAATGCAAGCTGGTACAGCCTCTCTGAAAAATAGTATGGAGGTTCCTCAATAAGTTAAAAAATAGAGCTACCCTATGACCCAACAATTACATTACTGTGTATTTACCCCAAAGATACAGAGGTAGTGAAATGAAGGGGCACCTGCACCCTAATGTTCATAGCAGCAACGTTCACCATAGCCAAACTGTGGAAGAAGCTGAGAAGGACTGTTGAAGGACTTCAACAGATGAATGAATAAAGAAGATGTGGTTCATATATTCAATGGAATATTACTCAGCCATCAGAAAGGATGAATACCTACCATTTACATCAACATAGATGGAACTAGAGGAGATTATGCTGAGTGAAATAATTCAATCAGAGAAAGAGAGTTATCATAAAGTTTCACTCATGTGGAATATAAGAAACAGTACAGAGGATCATAGGGAAGGGAGGGAAAACTGAATGGGAAGAAATCAGAGAGGGAGACAAAACATGGGAGACTCTGGACTCTGGGAAATAAACTGAGGGTTGCTGGAGCGGAGGTGAATGGGGATGGTGGTAACTGGGTGATGGGCATTAAGGAGGGCACGTGATCTGATGAGCACTGGGTGTTATATGCAACTGATGAATCACTGAACACTGCATCAGAAATTAATGATGTACTATATGTTGGCTAATAGAATTTAAATTTTAAAAATAGTAAATCAAAAATAAAATTAATTAATTAAATGGCCCCTACTGATCTGAGATGAAGGTATATCTACATGATCCCTCCCAGTCCACTCAAAGACTATGAAGACCGGTACAGTCCTGATACCCTGAGGGCAGCCAATACTCGCACACGTGACTTCTTTTGGTTCCACTCAATTGCCACAATCACCTCGTTTCTCTGAGTATTGACATGCAATTTTTCATGCCTGTTTTCCTTTCTTGGTCTTTGTCTACTTATTGGCTGGAAAATCAATGTATGCACTCTATTCTTACACCTCATGAATCTGAGAAAATTGAGGAAACTCACACTTCTGTGGCATAATTCCCTTAAATCTGAAAGGTCTAGTTCCAAAGCACACTGTTTACCATAGCCTTGTTCTCCATTTCATCTCAAATGTGATGGCAATAATGGTGGGCAGCAGGTGCACCTGGGTGCCTCAGTCAGGCAAGCGTCAACTCTTGGTTTCAGCTCAGGTCATGATCTCAGGGTCATGGGATCAACCCCCATGTCAGGCTCGGCAATCAGTACAGAGTCTGCTTGAGATTTTCCCCCGCCCGCCGACCCCCCTCCACTGTGCACAGGTTGTCTCTCTAAAATAAATAAATCTGGGGCGCCTGGGTGGCTCAGGGGGTTAAGCCTCTGCCTTCGGCTCAGGTCATGATCTCAGGGTCCTGGGATCGAGCCCCACATCGGGCTGTCTGCTCAGCGGAGAGCCTGCTTCCTCTCTCTCTGCCTGCCTGCCTACTTGATCTCTCTCTCTGTCAAATAAATACATAAAATCTTTAAAAAATAATAAAAATAAAAATAAAATAAAATAAATCTTTAAAATAATAGTAATAATGATGATGAGAGCAGACATGGAGTGCTTTCTGTGTGTTAGGCCCTGTGCTGAGAGGTTTCCACCTCAGCCCTGAGAAGCTGATAATATTATCCTTATTCTATAGACAAGGAAACTTAGATTAGGCAGCCTTGTCAAAAACAATGATCAATGGAAAGGGAATGAAATATCTCCTAAGGAGCAGATACATGAGATGCTATTGTAGAAGGAATTATGAGCCTCAGACCAGATAATCCTGAGTTTAAGTACCAGGCACTTGCCAACTGAATACACAAGGAAAGCTACTTCACCTCAAATAGACTGTTTTTTTTTTAATCTCTAAAATGGGAATAACAAATCCTATTGTACAGGGGTTATTGTAGGCATCGTTGTAGGAGTAAACTAATAGAGAGAATAGAGTCTGAACCATAATAAAACCTCTGCAGGTGTTTATTACCTTCCCTCCCTTATCATTGCTAGGTTATCATATAACCCAGCCAGCGGGCCTTCCCGAGTAACGCTCCTGGCCATGGGCTAACCAATTCTGAAAATATGTATTTATTACCCAGACACCCTTTAGGGCCATTACAGTCTCGAGGAGCTCTATCTCAGTTCATAGACCACTGGCCCAAGTAATCATTAAAAGCTAGTAAGTGTGTGTTTTGTCAATTCTGTTGTCACACATGAGCACTAAGTCTTTGCACTCCAAATCTTCTTGCAACATTTTTTCTAACTCATTACGTATTTCCGCAGTGGATCTTTTCACTCACTTCTGTTGTATTTTTTGTTTAAGAGTGAGAGGGAAGATAGGATCGGGAGAGAGAAAAACCATAAGTGACTCTTAATCTCACAAAACAAACTGAGGGTTGCTGGGGGGAGGAGGGTCGGGAGAGGGGGGTGGGGTTATATACATTGGGGAGGGCATGTGCTATGGTTAGTGCTGTGGAGTGTGTAAGCCTGACGATTCACAGACCTTTACCTCTGGGGCTAATAATACATTCTATGTTAATTTAAAAAAAAAAAAAAAGAAGAGTGAGAGGGAGCCAGCTCCTATAACCCATCTTCCCTGTAGTGGTTCTGCTCGTCTACAGAGTCTACCACACTGTGCGTGTCCTGCACTGAGGAGGTACTTGCACTGCACCGGTATGTCCCAGCAAACTCACACCCTTGAAAAGAATGGCTTAAAATAGGAACGCTGACACCTAACTCAAACAGCACAAATTCAGGGCTGTAATTTTCTATGCTACATAATCTCCTGGTACAAAAACCTCTGTTGCTCAAGGGAATTCTTCATCCAGTCCAGAGGAAAAAAATAAGTTAACAAACCAAATTAGCATGTAGTAGGGTTTTGCAACTCTTATCATCCACATTAACCTCAGGGCTCTCCGAGGCTAACGTCTTTAGTTGTGCTGCTTTTTGCTTGCTGTCTCCAGACCACTAACCTTATTTCTCCATAGGGGAATTGAAAGCTGTGCTCTTTGCAAATCTCCCTCTGATTTTCATTGGGTTTTTTTGTTGTTGTTGGTTTGTTTTTGGTGGAGCTAAGTCTTCAGTCTCCAAAGTCAAAAGAGCTAAGCCCCTTCCAAAAGGAGCTTACTTCAGACTGACACAACAAGGGGCTACTCTTTTTAGCAGACCCTTGCATGGACATCAAAACACTTCGCCATTTGAAATGCAACTTTCTTCTCTTTGCATATTTGTGGGCCTTAGAAGAGACACATGGAGCAGCAGCGCCACCTGCTGGTTTTCTCTACATAATTTTTGCAGCACTGTAATTTTCTTGGGTTTGGGCTTTTGTATCAGAGAATGAGGTTAGCTCACTTTGGGATTCTATCATTCCCATGCAAGTCAAATGCTGGAATATCTTTAATAACCTTTTTTTAGCCCCTGCCTAATGAGATGATTTATCTTTAGGCCTAACTTTTAAGATGGAGGGGGAAATGGCAAAGTCAAAATTGGACATAAATAAAATGTTTGTCTCCTCCCAATGGCATCTTCCCCAGACCTCTGTGGGCACTCCTGTTCAACCTGTTGTGTGTCATGTTGGCTGATCAAGGACCTAGCTGCATAGCTGACACCATGGTGTATGGTCAGCTTCTACCTCTGTATCAGAGTGGAAAAAACAATGGTCCAATAAGTGACTTTTTACCTGAGGCAGAAAAACCCACTTTCCCTTAAGTTGAGGGAGAACTGCCTAAATATAACATCATGGCAAAAATGCCCCAAAACAGGAACTGCAGCTGGCACGATGGATGGCTTAGTGATCAACTAGACCAGTTGGCTGGTGCTACCAAGGACAGAAAAGTCATGAACCTAACCAAGTTTAGAAAAACTCTGTTCCATAGGAAGAGGAAACCGGCATCTTAGAATGCAAGGTGCCTGCATGTACATGAGCTGTCCAATTTTATTCTGCCAACTTATCAATACCATCACCTTCATCAGTGACAGAAAAATAAACACTAAATATCAGCTATAGAAAAGAAAGTTATGCTGTGCCTTTCCCTAAGGAAAAATTTTCTATGTATCCCAAAACCCACAACGAGGCCATTTTGCCCTATCTACCTCTCCAGTGGACCACATTATATGATTTTCATATCCAGAAAAATAAAGATAAAGATGTTTCATATTCTCAAGGTTTTAAAGGGACTTACTATTCCTAGGAGACAGTAAGTCAACTACTTTCTTGCAGACAATATATATAAACCACTTAGAAATCGGAATTTTCCCACCAAAGCATTTAAACAGTTCTTTCAAGATCACCAAGGACCTCCACTTGTCAAGTCAATGGTCAGTTTTCTGTCTTCGTGAATGGAAAGTGGAGAAATGGTCTCTGGAGGCCACAATGGGCTATGTCAGAAGTAGGTCTCTCTCCTCCCCTGCTTACTGGGGCAGCACTTCTATGGACAGCAAGCAGGCTCTATGGGTATCCCATTGTACTCTTTCTGTTATATTTTAGAATTTTTTTATTGCTTTTTATATTGCGAAGTAATACATACATAAATGTTAAAATAGCATGCAGTAAAGGATGAGGACAAACAAAAATCACCCATAATCCCACTACTCGGAGATGGCCATTGTTAACATTTTGATGTATTTCCTTTGTGTGCGTGTGTGTATGACAGAGAAAGAGACTATTTTCTGTTTTTCTATTGGGATTTTACTCATATATGTATATGTATCCTGTACATATACATATTTACATATTCATATAATATATATCATCAAACATATCAGCCTGGAAAAAATGTTTTAATCTTAACAGCGAACACTGCAATGCATATTAAGGGAAAAGGATTAAAAAAAAAAAAAAACTTTGGGGTGCCTAGGTCGTTCAGCTGGTTAAGTATCTGACTCTTGGTTTCAGCTCAGGTCATGATCTCAGGGTCCTAGGATCAAGACTTTTATCCTGTGTGTCTCCAAGCTCAGAAGGAAGTCTGATGGAGAACCTCTCTCCCCCTCCCTCCACCTCACCCCCAATCCTTGTGCATGTGTGTGCTCCCTTTCTCTCTCTCTAAAACAAATAAATAAGTCTTTAAAAAAAAAAAAACCCTTTGTTAAGTGTGCGGGTGGGAAGTGGCGCCCACCTCTCCCTACTCAAACTAAGAACTAAGGGTTAGCTGGCACCGAGGCTTAGAGGAAGAAGAAAAAAGCTTAATGACGGATGGAGGAATCTGGAGCTTCTAAGGCAATTTACGAGGTAGACAATGGCAGGAAAAGACAGAGAGAAGAGAGGGACTCAGTGTGAGGACCATACAAGACCAACCAAAACCATGCCTCAAAGTCTATGAAACTCAGGAGCACTTGCATGCATTTGGGGATGAAACTGGATTAAGGAGATGAGGTTCCCATGCAAAGAAGCCAGAACCAGGAGGACTGAGGTCAGGAAGACAGATAACTGCTTGAGGCAGAGCAGAAATTCTGAAGAGGGCTTAGGACTTCTACAGCCCAGAGCATGGGTGAGTGTGTGTGCATGCATGTGTGCGTGCGCACACACACACACACACACACGGAACAAAGACGCTGCATTTGGGGAGTTTCCTAAATACCCATGATGCTAAAGTGGTATGTGCGTGTGTGTGTGTGTGTGTGTGTGTGTTAACTTCTATTTTTAATAAAGTGCTACATTTATAATATTATTTCTACACAAATTACTGGAAAAGGCAAAAAAAATTGGGAGTAAAGGACACAGGGAAAAAAAATAGAAAGTGGATCAATAGTTAAACTAAACATTTATCAGATTGAGCTATCTGTAACCCTGTAGAGGAAAAAAACAGCACAATGCCATCCTCCTCTCCTGGCCCCCACGTGCACACGCTAGGTAGGTCTGCCGAGTAATATCTATTTCTATTCATTTCCAAACTTACAAAGCTCAGGGCCCTTTTTTTATTTTACTTAAAGCAAGACTTTTCCAAATAAGGTAGCTTTTCATAAAACTATTCCCCCTCCTACATCTACGTTCCCAGTGTCAGCAAGCCATAGAGGCTGCTATTTTCCAGGGCTGTCATTGTATTCTGTAACAAAGCGCCCTTCCCTTTAGCTGAGCTGAACACTAGAAATGCTTTCAAACTAAAGTTTTCAGAGAATCTAGGCATTTTTTTACCTTTAGCTGTGGGGTCTGACTTAAGCAATTTTCATTCCTCCTCTTGATTGAAGCTCATTTTAAGTTTAAAGAACAGTAACTGTAATCCCAATTCTCCTTCAAGGATTCTAGAAATGATAAAAACAGTATCACTTGATTCTTGGGGTAATAATCCATGATGTATCAGCACATCTGTGGATACAGAGGTATCTGAGAGCCAAGATAAACCAGTGACCATGCAAGAAATAGTCACCTGGGTCAGCAGGAGAAATCCTGGGGTTTTCCATCAAAAGATTGCTGGGAAAATTGTATCCAGGATGCTTTAGAAAGTAATACTATGGGCAGCGGTAACCAGGTCTGGAGGTGACAGTCTCTGAACCCACTGGCAATGATGTAGGGCAAACTGTCATAGAAGCATCATAATCTCTCCCTTGCTTTCTTCTAAACCTGACCCTGTGGTAGTTCCTACAGCTTGAAATGCTTTATCAAATCTCTAAGAGATGCTCATGGTAGTTTTTTTGTATGTATATTTAACTCCATAACAAAAACTTACAACTTAATGATGTACTAGACACTGTGTTATGCATTAGAGATTTAAATAAAAGAAGCATGAATAATGTATCCTCAAGTAACTCACAGCTCAGGCATCACCTCTCATGGGAAGTCTTCCTCAACCTATAGCCTGTGGTAGCAGAATTCTAAGCTGGCCACCAACATCCCTGCCTCTCTCCCTAAACCTGAACGATCCCCTTTCCTTGAATGTGGGTAGGACACAGGTGCGGGTCATGTGTCCGACACCCATGTCATTCCTATGATTAGGTTATATCATCTGACAAAGGTGAGAGGACTCTGCAGATGTAACTAAGGTCCCAAATCAGAGGACTATGCATTAATCAAAAGGGATATGATCTTGGGTGGGCCTGACTTAATCAGAAGCAAATCCTTAAAAAAGCAACTGAACCCTTTCTGAAGGGAGAGATACTTCTGCGGGTCTTGAAGAAGTAGATTTCCACGCTGTCAGAGAGTCCCAGGCAATGAAATGTGTCTCCAGGAGCTAAGAGCAGCTCCTGGCTGACAACCAGCAAGAAAACAGACCTGAGTCCTACAAATACAAAGAAACTAAAACCTGCCAATAAGCATGTGAACTGAAAAGTGGACTCTAAGCTCCAGAAAGGAACACAACCCATCCAATATCTTAATTGCAGCCTTGGGAGACCATGAGCAAAGAACTAGCTAAACCATGTGGAGATTCCTGGACCACAAAAACTGAGACAGTAAATGTGTACTGTTTTAAACCACTAAGTTTCTGGTAACTTGTGACACAAAAATAGAAAACTAGCACAATGCCCAATTCTAATCTAAAAGTACGCTATGAACAAGAACAAAAATGCAAGAAGCTATGTCCATAGTACACAAAAAGGCAGTACACAGAGAGGAAAATGTGCACACCATTATCAGGAGATCTTGATTCTTTTTTTTTTTTAAAGATTTTTTTAATTTATTTCAGAGAGAGACAGAGAGAACACAAGCAAGGGAAAGGGCAAAGGGAGAGGGACAAACTCCCTGCTGAGTAGGGAGCCCCATGTAGGGCTTGATCCCAGGACCCTGAAATCATGACCTAAGCTGAAGGCAGATGCTTAACCAACTGAGCCACCCAGGCACTCCAGGAGATCTTGGTTCTGATCCTGGTTCTTTACTAATTCAAAGTATCGTACTGAACAAATCACCTTCTCTGGGTCCCATCTAATCTACTCACATATAAGATGAAGCAGTTGAGCTGGATAAACTCTGAGATACCTCCAATCTCCAATATTCTGATCTAAGCCTATGAAACTATGTCCTCCATAGCGGGGGCCACTCACCTTCCATCCATACCACACCAAATGGTAGCTCACCATTAGCTGTCCTGAGCCCTCAAGAAACAGGTACCCAGGTAGAATGAGCTTTTAGAAGAGGAGAGAGAAATCTGCTGTCTTTTTTCCTCTTCTAAATGTCTTCACGGTGGCATTAAGAGCAATACAGAAATACCTCCAAATCTCCAGAGCCTAGAAAGACTCAGATCATAAAACTAGACACCAAAACCTCAAAGCAGGGGGTTTGAGGTCTCTGGTCTCACAAACCTTTCAGGTCTCTGTGTACGTCTTCTGGAATCAGAAGCAACTGTACATAACCTTTCCACAAGTATCATTTTTATGCCCCAAATCATATAATAGCTACTGTTTACTGAGCACCGGATATTAAAGTACTATCTCAGGTGCTTTATACACATTACCTGTCTGGAGAGACCAGTCATTTATTGAGGGTCACGCAGTTAGTAAGTGAGGACGAGAATTCTAACCCAGGTCCATCTCAGGCTAAAGCTTGTGCTTCTCCCTCTGTGTGATCTTTATGTGGTGTCATGTCATAGGCCCTTCTTCACTCAGTAAACACTTCGTGACCCCTCATTCATACTCACATAGAGTGTGTCATACTCACACACCATAGAGTGACCATTCATCTTGGCTTGCCCAGGAGAAAGAGGATTCCCAGGATATGGACATGGAGTGCTAAAACCCCAGGCACACTGGGACAAGTCAGTCACTGTAGCACGGGTACACAGGGCTGGGGATGTGCACCTAGAGCTCGGGAGACATAGCGCTATTAAGCGACATCTGAATGCAAAGCTTTCTCTGAACATCACTGTATTTCACTTTTTGGGGCACAATCCCCTGGGAGGGACCCTCAGTCTGTCCACGCAATCTCTTCAAGGAGCCATGCCTGAGACTCGAATTTACAGACCTACTTATCTTCTGGAAAGTCTCCCGAAACCCAGTTGCCAAGTTTTCTTAGTCGTCTGCAGGCCTTTGGTCATTCAACCTAATACTCTGCCTGAAATACTGGAATGCCTGAAGCATCACTGTTCTTCCTTTAGCCACTAGTGCTCTCTGATTCACCCAGTACCTAAATCTCCCGAGAACCACTGAAGACTGTCATGCTGTTGTCAGACTCTAATCCCAAATCTATTAAATCTCTTCTCCACCTAATGGCAATACCTCCACTGTGATACAGGGCTCTTGGACTTCTCCTGGCACTTCATAAGCCCATATGATGGGGACAGTAACAATAGGTAAGGCTGTTGATGGAGAGAATACCTATCCTAAAATTTATATTCTTAATCATGTGAAACCTGATCCTGGTCTCTCTGCTTCTACTTGACCACAGGGGTCTAGTGTTCAGATGGGCTAGACGTTGGCACCTTTGGCCATGGTGAACTCAAAGGCCAGCATCTCCCAGTGATCTGGGCCCATTTCCAGTTTCAAGAACAGCGTCTCCAAACAGTAAAACCTCTTGATCTCTTTTTGTCAGAAAGAAGAGCTAAATGCACACAGCGCTAAAACCAAGATGCCACTTCTGGCCCGGATGTTTGAGCAACACCAAATGAATGTTGCCAAAAGTTCTGTCTACCAAATGACCCCATCTGGGAGGTGACGGTCCGTTCTTACGTAGTCGTATCCTGAGGCTGAGCTCATTCAAATGATCTGAGATATAGCTGTCACAGAGGAACAGTGCATCACCACACACTCTGAATGATAGTTGTCTCCTGCCTCCACGAACTTATGCCAAGGCCATCACTTCCTGGTATTAAGGTTTCTAATAGGTAACAACCCCTTCCCTAATCTGAGCATTAAGTAAATTTAAAGATAAAGCCATAAAATGGCAAATTGAGGCTCAAAATATTACCTTTATTATCAATATAAATTAACCTGGAGGATGTAGCTTAGTGAGAAAGCCACATATGCTGGAAAATGAAACACAAGATAAAGCAGATTTGCACACTACTCCCAAAAGAATTGAAGATTTTTCCCTGGAGAAAAAGTGGAGAATTAATATTCTCTGTAGCTAGGTTTTGCAAGGTCGGGGGGCAGAAGGAGGGAGCGGGGCTGCCTGCATCCCCTTTGTTCTTCCCAGTTTTACCGATTAGATAAATAACTCCCCTCCCGCATCTCTGTGAAGAAAGGAGATGAAGGGTGGGCAGGAGTTAGACTAATTGATTTCTGTCCACTTGAAGAGAGCACCAAGCATGGCTGCTAAGTACAGCCCCAGGTGAGAAGTGCCCTTGTTCCACCAAAGAAAGAACACTAATCAGGATTTTCAGTGTGCACCAGAAAGGAGGACAAAAGCCAATCTGAAGTGGGTGGTAGAAACCGTAAGTGCGCTAGGATGAAAAAGGAGCACAGGGGAAGGGACAATAAGGACTCCCCGCAGGCTTCTCAGAAACAGGGGGAGACCACAGATGGAATGTGAGGGATGACAATAATTTGGAGAGGAGAAAAAGGAAGGGATGATACTCTCTTTTTTTTTTAAGATTTATTTATTTATTTATTTGACACACAGAGAGAGATCACAAGTAGGCAGAGAGGCAGGCAGAGGGGGCGGGGAAGCAGGCTCCCTGCTGAACAGAGAGTCTGATATGGGGCTCGATCCCAGGACGCTGGGATCATGACCTGAGCTGAAGGCAGAGGCTTAACCCACTGAGCCACCCAGGCACCCGGGATGATACTCTTAATCAAGGAAAAGACCAACCAGCATGGAGCAGTGTAAAAGAAGGACAGTCCAGACTCAGCCAGGTGAGAGAGGGGATGGAAGGCCTCTGCCACCTGAGCAGCTAAGGGCTTAACACTGGACGTCTTAGAGGTCCATTAGCCAGAATAAAAGGCTTAACTGTGTGAATGCCCTGATGGGGATAGTTTCAGTGATTTGGTGTGAATGCTTTGAACTTGGAAATGAAATAGCTAAATTTGGAAATCAAAATTCCAATCATTTATAACATTTTCTTAAATACATAATCGTACTTTGTATCAGATACAGAGTTTCCATATAGATACAAATCAAAATTGTGACTCTATCTGTAAAAAACAAAAAAAAATTGTTAAGAAAAACATTTGTTGGGGTGCCTGGGTGACACAGTCAGTTAAGTGTCCGACTCTTGGTTTCTATTCAGGTCGTGATCTCAAGGTCGTGAGATCAAGCCCTCCTTCAGAGTCCACACTCAGCGTGGAGTCTGCTTAAGACTCCCTCCCTCTCACTCTGCCCTTCCCCCTCTAAAATAAATAAATAAATCTTTTTAAAAAAATTTGTTACAAGACATTTCTATTTTCTAAGGAAATTACATTTTCTGGCCAGGAAATCTTTTAGACTTGCTTGGGTGGGCAATACAAACCCACTGTAGGTGCCTAGCAGGTGCTCCTTGAGGAGGCCGGAGCAGAGAACAGAGAGAACTATCTGCTGAGACCATCGAAGATGCTCTCTGGGCACAGGGCTCTCGAGAATCCATGAGATCCTTGAGGGGTGGTCAAAATCTCCCAGGCATAGCTTATAGGGCCAACATTTTAGAGAAAATCCTGCAGAATAAATCATTTTTAAATTTCCACCTTCTTTAGTCAGTCCTATGGAACCTTCTTCAAACTGGAGTATCTCTACCCTCTCCTTCTACCTGAGGCAATACCATGAGAAAAATTCGTCCTCGGAAGTCTCGACTGCTCCTGCCATCCTGCAGTGTACGTATTCTCTCCTCCAATATGTGGAGGGGTGCAGAATATTCCATTTCCCCATTTCTCTCCTTCACAACCTACCTCAGACAGGTTCACCTTCACTCGAACCTAGATGATGTTCAAGAGCCATTTGCTTGGGACATTTTAAGCTCTTGATGTACAATGTACAATGAAGACTTTTTCCTCATAAAAGAATTTGAGCCCCTGGAAAGTGGAGGAGGAAGATTTCCATAGAAAGCTTTCCAGAACCTCAGGTGTTACCCCAAGGACAATAAGATCCTGACCCCACTCTCTAGCCTCCATCACTCCTGCCACGCACACAGCTTTATGTGCACCTGTTCCTTCCTCCAGGCCAATCCAGTTGTGTCACCCAGAGGCCATGCTTCTCTCTCCTGCCTTGGAATAGAAATGCCTACCTCCAATATGGAAACTGCACCCCACCAGAGCTGTAAGACATTCCTGGCCCCACCGCTTTGATCCTCTCCTTACAGTCTGCATAAATGCCTGAGAACACCTCAGCGCTGGAGGGCCATACTGAGCAGTGCAGTTTCAGACTTGTCTGTTGGAAATGAGGTCACAGTATGTGGGGAGAGGATGAGGAGAATGTGCTCCACACACCTACTCCAGGTGACTGCAGTGAACCCCAAGGGCCAGCTTCATTCATTTATTCAATCAACAATTCTACCAAAGCACTTAGCTAGATGGGGCATAAAATATGACATCCACTATCAAGACTTTGGACACTAGACTGTTAATATTAGGAGGACCTTGGAGACCATCTGCTCAAATTCTTGCCTATAGAGAAATCATCTTTCCAATGTGCATGACAAGTGTTGGAATAGAAGCAGCCCATTTCCCCCACTGACAACTCCAGTCCTCAGAAATTATTCTTCTGCAGGAAACCAAAATCTGCCCATATGCCAGTCTATTTCTAATGTCTAGAGACAAACCTTATTCTCTGTGGAAAATCCTTCAAATGTTTGCATGATTCTCGTTGACTATTCCCAAAGGCAGTATTCACCTGCTGGTTGATTCACTCATTCCTTACCAAGAACAATTTCTGAGCTCTTTTCTATCCCAGCTGCTGTGCTGGGGACTGCTCTGGGGTTTCAGAGCAAAGAAGACACATGATGACCAGATCTGCAGATGATGTTCCAAAAATGGGGTACGCAATCATCCCAGTGCCCAGAGGGGCTTCTGCTGGCTCTGAGCTACTATTGTGCTTTTCTCCTTGTGACCAAAAGAGTCAGGGACATAAATGGCTAAGAGAGGCCGAGCTGTATACTGGATCAGATAACACGGACTCTGGACTCAGACTGACTGGAGTTCCAAGAAGAACTCTGTCAGTTACCAGCTGCGTGACCTTGAAAAACTTACAGAACCTCTCTAGTCCCAATTAATCAATTGTGAAATTAAGATGATAATGCCTTCCTTATCAGGTTATTGTGAAAAACATATGAGATACTACATGGAAAAAGCACTGCATCAATTAAGAGCAATTATTGGGAGATATTATTGTTGTCAGTGCTATGCAAGTGTCCAAAGTCCAGAAGAGACCGGAAAACAAAGGCCTTTATTGTTCTTTAGGGTTGGCTGTTGGTCCCTTCCTTCCAGCAGAGTCCTACCGACCTACATTTAAAGCTGTTCTTTCTGTTTCTCGGCTGGTGAGAAAGGGAAATAAACATCACTCTCCTGGTGTGTTAGATTTACAGCCTTGAGAGAGCTCAGTACCTGCCAGGAATGGGTCTTCTTCCTTTGCAAGTTAGAGACTCCCTCTGTCTACTGCCAGGATCCCAGCTGTACCGACCAGGAGGACTGGGGGTGAGACGTGATGTAGATAGTAGGAGGACCAACCCTCAACGTTCCACCTCCAGCTGTTCCATATCCATATATGCTTGGCCCCTATGTGTTCTAGTCAAAGATGATGTCACATCATGGCCTGTATCAGTGGTATCAGTGGAATTCCCACTCCTTATCTTGAGCCACTTAACTCTAGCCCACAGGTTTCTGCTAAATACTCATATATCAGAAGTGATATTATTTCCTGAAATTGGTGGCAGTCACTGAAATAGTAGGAAACATTACAGCCAGGTTGTCATGAAGGGACCCATTCCCTGAGACTTTGTGCCTCTACCCTGAATTTGGGGCAAGATGCAAAGAGGCCAAGAAACACAAGCAGGTATAGGGGCAGGTGTCTTGTGTCTGTATGTCTGTCTGTGTATCTATCTATCTATCTACCTACCTATCACCCTAGTAGGAAACTGTTACTCTGCATGTCAATCCTTGAGGAAGAGGTGGGTGATGGAAGAGAGGTCATAGGTGGTCTTCAGAAGGGCTGACCACTTTTTCCCTCGGATTTTGCACTTGCTTTCCTGCCAAGACTCCTAGCAGCATCGTCTGCCTCTAGCTTTCATATGCCTCTGTACCAGGCACACCAATCCACTGCTCATCCCACTCACTGGGCTGATGCCACAGTGGTCCAGACTGGCTCCCCAGCAAAGTCTGAGCATTTTCTTGAGGCACACGAAGCCCTCTGAGCTAAGCACCAGGAGCTGTTCTCCTTTCACAAATACATTCTGCTTTCTCTCTCCTGCTGTCCAAACGAGCTTCCCAGAACCTGCCACTGCACTGTGCCAACAGCCATCTCAGCACTGCCCTAACTAAGCAAAGCCTGGCCTTTGGCTTCCTTTCATTCCTCCAGGCTTTCAGAGGCTCTCATCAAGTCTGCAGCTCACCTTTTCATGGTGTGATCCCATGGCCTAACACAGGGTATGGAAATCCAGCCATCCATGGCCCATGTTTCCTGGCTCCACATTTCCCACAGAAGGCCTCCTCTTCTCCCCAGCATTCACTCTGGCCTCCTGCCTACAGTTGATCCTGATCCCATCTGTGATCATATCTACCAGAAGAACAAATGGGGGCAAGGCTAAGAATAAAAAAGAAGAAGGAAAAGAGAGAGGAGTGGGGAGGAAAAGAGAGGAGAGGAGTCTTCCTTAAAGGATTCAAAGGAGGCCAAGCCCTCTTTTTGAAGACCAGTGTCCATCACCTCAGATCCCAAAGGAACCCCAGGCCCTAGGAGCTCAGATGAATGGGGAGAATCTTCCAGATTATAAGCCAGACCACCTGAGCCACAGTCTTGCTGCACCAATAATAGGGATGCTTGCTTATTATTTCCAATTCCACCTTTCCTAAATCTGAGCCATCAGTATTTCAGTCTTCATGTTCCAGTAGGGCCCTGAAGATTCCATGGCACCCCCATCTCCATTCACCACCCCGAATTACCCTCTCACTCTTTTCTCGCCAGGTCACTTGACTACCTTCCACATCTGTGCTGTGCTTCATCCGGGGAATACAGATCTCAGCTCTCATTCCGTCTCAAACTCTGGTCGCATCATATCCCAGGACATTAGACCTCCTGCCCATCTTCCCGAAACCACATTTTTAATCAGCAAACACTAAAGAAGCCAATTCCTCCTGGTGGCTGTCAGGCTGGTACCGAAGACTGACAGAGGCAAGCAGCCACTGGGCGAAGAGTTGAGGATTCACTTTCCTGTAATCCAACACAACACAACGCATTTTTGTTTTGTTTTTGTTTTCTTTTACTGAACTTCAGTTTCTTTCAAAAAGTGAAGGTGTTAAACTGTTAACCTAGATGATCTAATTGCTCCCTCCTCTCTGTTCCCCTAATGGGCACACAGAGGGGACCACATAAAGGGGGAGGGGCTCATTTAAATGATGGTACAATCATATATGTGCAGGCTGCGTACAGGTAAAGACTTCTGATACGGCGGACCCAGAGGAGCAGCTCGCAGATGTCAGGCCCAGGCTTTTCATAGATTCTGTGTTGCCTCAAGTATATTTTGTGTCCTCAGGAAATACAATAATTACAGCAGCCACTACCACCACGCCCACCCCCTCTGCCATGCTTTACTTCACCCCACACTGAGGGGTCTGGGATCTTACCAAGTCCTTCTTCCTAAATATGGATCAACTTTGTCCATCCCCATTTATACTTCCTTGAATGAAGGTGACCATTGTTCCAAGAAAGCTTCTGTCACCTCCTCTCACCTCCTTTCTTTCTAGTTGCTTATACTGTGGACAACATTCCTGGTTGGACTAGGAACCAGCCTTTCCTAGGTGGTTTTTTAAGACCTAATCTTGTCCCTGAGCTCATACAATCTTTCAGCTCAGAGATATACCTGACCATGACTCCCCACTAACTGGGATATCTAGATTTGTAAAATCTCTAGAGGAATCTGCACCTAAATCAACCAGAGTTAGCCTTCGGTCTCAGTACATTCTCAAGGACATTCAAGGTCAAACACTCCAACCTTATCCATTATATTGTCCTCAGATAAAGCTGTCATCTAGCAGACTGTGTGGTATTCTCACTGACATCTCCAAGAACAAGAACAAATTTTCCCTCTGGAAAATTGCTCCTTGCCCCACAGGCAGTGTCCTTTTGCAGCAACTGCATTTAAACACAAATGTTTGCTTCATTCTCAAAGGGGTTTTGTTTCTAACTCTCTGGAATTCCCCCAATAACTGGTTCTAGTTTCTTTAAAAAACAAAACAAAACAAGGAGTAGCTGAACAGACTACACAAAATCTCAATTAGGTTGCCCGGATCAAGGAACAAGAATCACTAAAAGTTTTGTTCACATACCTAACCCCTACTTTCTCCTTAGCATGGTCAAAAAACAAAAATAAGAACAAAAACAAAAACAAAACAAAAAAACACAATAACAACTCTAGCTGCACACCCATTAAAGAACACTAAAAACAGAAAATCACCTACGTTCCCATCGCACTCACAAAGTTGCTACTTTTGTTTTTCTAATCCTTGCCTCTCCATGAGTAACAAAGGCTACACTTTTGGACATAGGCATAATACCATTTACTAGATTTCTTTTTGTGTTACAAATATTTTTTCCACTATTGCTACAAAGCCCTCAATTACAATTTGTAAGGGTTTCAGGGTAGTCCATTGATTTGATGAGTTTATTTCATGCTTTCCTAGTACTGGACTTATAAGCAATTCTCAGATTTTCTCCAAAACAGACAATGCAACAGTGAATATCATAGTGCATAAATCTTTGTCCCTTCATCAGATTATTTCTTTAAAAGACACTCCCAGGAGGGAAATCCCTGTGTCAAAGCATAAACCTTTTAATGGCTCTTAAAATATTTTGTACTATGCCTTTACAATCAGGGGATATTCTTGTCTCCTGCCACTGCAATTTTTAAGCACATTGCTAGGAGAATGTCTGTGAACTCTTAAAACAGATGAAAAGAATTATTTCTTTCTCCAACATAGCAACAAAAGATTCAAACCTAAGCTCTATACCAAGGCGTTTGCAAATAATTTCCCTCAGCCTTTTTCCCATCCTTACTGATGCCAGGTGATGTCCTTTCAACACTATACCTCATGGGTCATTTCTACACTTGCTGTCTATGACCCAACATCAGGAAGGTAGTTCCTCCAGCCACAGACTGTACCTCTGAGACCGGCAGTCTGAAGGCAGTCTTGTCTGGGTCTGGGTCTCTTTTGTCCTGACTTTTCATGCCTCCAGTGCTTCCTTTCCACTAGCATTAGATTCCTCTCCTTCCTGGTCCAGACCAAGCTTCCCTGTCCAACTGCCCGGTCAACCCCAGCAACTCACCAGTCTCCTAGTGAACTGAAACAGGACTGCTCTGTTTCTAACTTCCCTAGCTTCAAGTCCCAATGCCTCCCCCATCATTACTTATCCATAGTCTTAATTGGAGCGTTACCTTTCCAAAGGAAATTGGAGGAGACTGAAGGTATTATTCAAACTCTCATTAAAGACAGAAAGCAAGAAAGGTCTGAGAGGAACAATAATAGAAAAATTAATATCCTCCCAAGTCCCCAGCCAGGAATAAGAAATGACTTGCCTTCCTTTAGCAAAACTGCTAAGTTTGAATATGAGGTTTCTATTTAATAAATGTAGGTTCACGTTCAGTTGAAGCAACCATAAACTAGCAATGCTTGCCAGATGCCAGAAGTCCCAGGAAGCTGACAGCCTGGGACAGTTGGCTGAAAACATCAAGGTCACCTGAATCGAGATTCTCCACAAATTTTCTACCACCATCTCCTAGCTGATGGACTCTCACGAAATCAAAAGCTTGGTGATGTGGGTGTAGGTGTTTGTTAGCTCCAAACACAAGTCGGTGCTTAGGCAGTGCTCAGGGTGAGGCAAACGTCAAAGGAGACTTCTAGATGATTCCACATCATGGACAACACATCACATAACCTTCAAACCTCTGGACTACAGCTACTCATTCTGATTGAAAAAAGAAAAAAGAAAGAAAATCTCATAGTTATCTATTTTTTCTTTTCAATTTATCCATATTAAAAATAACATACAGAAATGCATGTGCTAGGACTTGGGAGCAGAGTAAGAAGATGCAAATACAGGTTTAATTAAAAAAAAAAAAAAAACGGCAATCTCCATTAGGCATTTACTACCATCCTTGAGCATTTAGCTCACAAGCACTACTCACTGGACAAAGACACAAGGTCAAGGTCAAATCTCTGCCCTCTCTGAGCATGAGGTTTAATCCTCTTTGTGTTAAACGGACATTGATCCTTTTAACTGAAAGTGTATGGAATTTCTACTTAAAGTCTAGAAACTTACAGCACTATTTTAGGAATTTCAGAAATTTAGAAGTGAGTTTGGATGGAAAAGGAACTGAGGAAGTAAAGGAGGAAATAAAAGAGGAAGGAGTGGGTGGGATTCGGAGAGTAGTAATGCTCCCTACCATGTATTAAGTATTTTCAGTTTTATTGTCTCACTAAAAGGAAGGTGTTAGTTTCACCATTAGCAAATAAGAAAACCAAAACATGGGACAAGCAAGTTGTTAAAACCATGCAAGAAGAAGTGGCAGGGCCACATTTGAACTTGAGATCCATACTCCTCTCAACCCATACAGTGGGATTCATGCACCAGAAATCCACTGAAGTCAACTCCTGAGATAACTGCAAAAATTCTAGAATATAAACTCCACAGAAGAAAGGGCCACACACACATGCTCAGTAAACGTTGGTTAGCATAATTAACCTAATATATTGATTTAGCAAAAGAATAAATTCTGATTCCCAATGAATTGTACCTCATTATAATAAATAGTAACTACTGTTTATTTCTTTGTTTACTGTGTCAAGCACTATGGTAAGTGCTTGAAATTATTTAATTTCCACAACATTTCTCTGAGGCAGAATTTACTATCCACATTTTTTAAGTGGGGAAACTGAGTCTGGGAATAAGGACAAACTTGACTGTTAGAGAACTAACCTGTGACAGAAGCAGACTTCAAACCCAGACCTCTGCCACCAAGGTTTGGACTCTTAATCATCCCACTGTCCTGCCTCCGCCCCAACCCCCAACTATGGAGCGTTGTTTATAACCCATAGAGCAGAACAGTTGTGGTTTAAAGGAGGGGGAGGGGATGGAGTCAATATCTTCATGTACCATGATTCCCGCATTGAAGATGCTCCGAGAGGGTCTCAGGGATGGGAGAGAGAACAGAGGCAGGCAGACCGCCTAGCACAGCTTGGGGTTTAGACATATTGTTATTGATTACAGTGCAAACCTGAGCTTCTCCGGGATGCTTCTCTGGTGTACTTCAAAGGCAATGTGAGCTTGGAAAGCTTGTGGTCCATGTAGTCAGACATGAAGAGGGATTTGCCAAATCTGAAGGCCGGAAGCAACAAGATGATTTCAAAAGCATGCTGTTCTCCTGGAAGTTTAAGATCCGAGTAAAAGGTAAACCCTGAGTCTCCAAGAAATGAAGTCTGAGTCCCATTGGCCAGACAGTTTCAAAAGAGATGGATGGCCTGAAAAGTGTAAGAATCCCGAGTTCCCAGAAAAACAGTCTGGTAGAGAGAAGGACTTTCATTCAGGGCAGAAGGCAGTGGGGATGGACCGGAGGAAAAGCGTTCTGCATTCTCAGTGCGAGCAGGACCATCTCTACCATCCCCTAGTCCGGATGTCAAACATAAACACCTGTCTCCCCCAAGCAAAGCCCGAGCCAACAGAACAGGAAGAACATCGCAAAAGTGACAGGATGCCGATTGAATATGCAGGGTTACCAGGGCACCACGCAAGGGTCTGCCGGAATCAATGCGAGAAGAGCAGCCTACAGCCAGCCCGGCCAGGGCAGGGAAACAGGGCTGAAGGAGCGATGTGACAGCGACATCACTATCATGTGGCAAGAACTGGGAACTAGAGGAGCAGTATTAGAGAAAGGACAGAGAGTAATGCCACAGGAGTGCCTCTGACAGGTGGTGTCCTTGGGGAAAGACAGAGAGGCCAAAGTACAAAGAAAATGCTATGGCTTAATGCCACTTGCCCTCCTGCCCCACAATCACATCATCACACTGAGAAAAGACACAAATGCGTGAAGTTCAGTACCGTTGCTCCTCTACTTCAAAAGCAAGCTGAGGCATTTGACTAAAATATATAGATATATGTGCTAAAAAATGTAGCCTGCCATGACATTTAAATTTATTAGCCGACAAACACTGCGTGGTACCATCTGCTACTCTGTACTCAACTTCCTGTAACTAAAGATACGCAAGCCCTAGAGAATAAGCATTAGGTAAAATAGATTCATTTTATATAATTGAACATAATTGTGCATGTAATGTTTTAACGTAATATTACTCAACAGCTGTGCAAATAATGGAAGGGTTATTCACCATAGACCATATGCTGGCAATGAGATATGAAGGCAGCACTCTAACCGGCCAGTGAACCCACAATCTCACATGACATGATGGCTTGCCTTCGAAAAATGTTCAGGTTAAAAGCAGAAGAAAAAGCAGAGCACCACAAAACTCAGAAGCGAAGGGGCAAGGCTACCCCCTGACTCCCGATGCAGAGAGAGGGCCGTGGCCTTTGCTCATATCACCCTCTGCTCTTCCTTCCTTTTCTTCAGGGAGTCTCTCCCTTTCCACAACTTTCATGATATTTTCAGTCATCTTCTACAACCATATACTGACTAACCACAAGTGGACTCATCCTCTCTTGTTGTACATTCTGCTTTAAAATAGCATGGCAAGTGAGCTCTAGAACCAAAATTTTAAATCCCTAAATGACTCATTTGCCCTCTCATGAAACTCTTCCAACTGTCTTCAAGTAGATCATAAGTTTTCCCGACTATGTGGGTAGATTTTATGTTTCGGATTTTAGAGAGGAGAAAACCACAGCTCGGTGTCTCAATCAACAAGTGTTTACTGAGTACCTTGTATGGGCCAAAGTCACATAAGTCACTTGGCCTGCTGTGGTACAAATACATAGTGGCAAAGCTAAGAATTAGGACATAACACTTTGTTCTTAATACTGGTTCCTTAAGGGGCATCCGGGTGGCTCAGTCATTTAAGTGTCCCACTCTTGAGCTCAGCTCAGGTCATGATCTCAGGGTTGTGAGATGGAGCCCTGCGTTGGGCTCCCTGCTCAGCATGGAGCCTACTTGAGATTCTCTCCTGGTCTCTCTCTGCCCCTCCCCGCTGTTCACACTTACTCTCCCTCTCTCAAATAAATAAATAAAATCTTCTAAAAAAATAAAATAAAATAATACTAGTTCCTTTAGTGATACACTGCTAAGCCACTTTGGACAAACTATTTAATATGTCTACAACTCATGTTTAACATTTATGAAAGAGGAACAAAAAAAGTCCAACTCGTTGGAATATATCTGCATTTACCCCTTTGATCAAATACAAAAATTTTTAACACCTAACCAAAATGAGTCCATAAACATCCAATCAATGTATTCCATTTCAGCCCTTGATTCTATTAATTCCATTCCACCTTCTCCTTAAAGCTTATATAGCAACCATTTTTTTTCCCCAAACCTGCCTTGTTATAGTGATCATTTCAAGTCTATGGAATAAGATGAGATATATTTTTTCCGATGTATTATGCTAAGAAGTGTCTTATCTGCAGGCTAACCATTGTAAATTGCCTCCACATCCACTGTATTACACATTTCACATTGTTCTGCCAATAATATTAAAGCTTGGTCTCTTGGAAAATATTATAAGGGAATTTAACTGTACATAAATATTAATAGATGCAATAAAATAAGAACAGCATAAAAGCATTTCAGTACTAAAAGTTAAATGTGTTGGAGCCTAAGGAGAATCTTTTACTCTTTTTCTTTTTGGAAATGACTTTAAACTCACATAAGATGATGAAATTATAAAAATGAAAATAACAAAACACACAAAAAAATTTATTACAAATATTAAGGAGAGGAGCTAGTGGCTTAGAAAGCTCCAAGATGATGAAGAAAAGTATAATATTCCAGAATTGAAACAAGTGATCACAATTGCTCTAATACCATTCTCCACCACAGTGTAATGGCTTTCTTATGAACACTCAGGCAAATACAATAATCTTAAACTATTTTAAGGTTGAGAGAAGGTTATGAGGAAGAGTTACTGAAGCCAATAAATATCAAACTTGGAGCTGACATTTGGTCTCAAATCCCCCAGTGTTTGCAAGAATTTCTGCACAGGTGGTAAGTACAATCACCGTATGTTCAAACTAGAGACATCTGCAGAATCAGAACCAAGAGATTGTCAACTTAAATGCTTGCTCTTTTTGGTAGAGAAAGTAGTTATTTTAAGTTATAGTGAGAATAATTTAGCTTAATCCCAATTCACTTGAAAAACTGAAGATTAACCCAATCTGTCAAGTGTAGTTCTGATCACTGAGTTTCTTTTCTAAATACATTCCTAAAAGATCTGTGGAATTTGGATGAGAGATTATGGCTAAAAATATAATTAAATTTAAAAGAGATATTTCATAATCCCTTGATCTCTCTGATCTTCAGTTTTCTTTTCATGAATTCAAGAAGTGGAAGTCAGATTATATCTCTATAGCCACTTTATCATTATCTGAAAACCATGAAAATCCAGATACAATGCAACCCTTCAATGGAAATGAATACGTTGGCTTTAAAAGCAAAATCTTAGGGTCGCCTGGGTGGCTCAGTGGGTTAAAGCCTCTGCCTTCGGCTCCGGTCATGATCCCAGGATCCTTGGATCGAGCCCCGCATCGGGTTCTCTGCTCAGTGGGGAGCCTGCTCTCTCCTCTCTCTCTGCCTGCCTCTCTGTCTGCTTGTGATCTCTCTCTGTCAAATAAATAAATAAAATCTTTTAAAAAAATAAAAAATAAAAAAATAAAAGTAAAATCTTAGCCCTCTTACCTGATCAGTTTCAGGAGGCTACTACAGAAGCAAGTCAAATCAGCTTTCAAAAATACCCAAAATCTCACCACTTCTCTCCACCTGCACCACTGTTGCACTGACCTAAATGAAAGAAACAAGTAGATACAATAGTGTTCTAAGTGTTTTCCTTGTTTCCATCATCACTTCCTACAACTCATTTTTCTTACGTAGTACCAGAACAATCCTGGCTGTAACCTGATACTTTTGAAAGTAGCTGCCCACCCATGACCCTCATTGTCCTCACTGTACTCCTTTCTAGTCACAGTGACTGGATACTTGATCCATGTTGGGACAATGAGATCCTGTATCCTTAGAATCTAGATTAGGGTTCATGGCCCCAAGTCATTCTCTGTTGGGCACTTGATATAAAATCTATACATTTGGTAGCCATATAAGTGTTCACCTTTCACCAAAGGCACAAAAAAGAAAACCATGTCAGCCCTTGGGAAGAGAAGGTATAGCAGATGCTCACAGAGAAACAGAGACAAAAGGCCATGCTGAGAGAGAGGGATAGGAAGGGAAGAAAAGAGGGAGAAGGAGAAGACACAGACACAGACAGAGAACACACCAGCACATTGTGTTGTGTGCTGATGATTTGCCAATGACTGATTCCAAGCAGTTGTTGGGGCCAGGGTTCCACAAGATATCTCTACATCCTTACAATAAGTCCCCTTCACTTACCAACAGTGACTTCAAGCCCCTGACTAGAGATGCAGAAGCTACAGCCTCCCTCAGACTTCAACAAGTTTCACACTTGACAAAGATCTGATCCCTGCAGTAAGTTATTTACTCCATAGCACCATCAGAAGTCACTCTGCTTCCCTGATAAAACACCAGTTGATGCATAAAAGGTCTGTACTTATTAGCTGTGTGTCCTCAAAAAAGTCATTTCTCTAAGCTTCAGTTTTAACATCCATAAAGTGGGGATGGTAAATCCTTCCTTGGAGGCCTCCTTAGGGAGGACTTACATTGAAAACACTTAGCTTGTAACATCCTAAGTACCTTTATTATCATCATCATTATTCAAACAAGCCTGTATTATAAATCAACTATGTGTTACAAGTTGAACTTATTAATGAGATGTTTAAATAGCTGGTCTGTTCTTCCGGAGGACATACTAGGGAACAGAGCTTAGTTGCTATTCTTTTCGCTTTATCCTAATTCAGATTCAGCTATCAACTGGGAAAAGACAGTACAACAGGCTAACATCATATCTTTTTAAGACTTAAAAAGCCCTCTTTCTGGAGTTAATATCCTAATTTCCATCCTGTTTTATTTATTTGTTATTTATTTTTGCTTATTCTTCCTTAATGTTTCTCATATCAGGACACCACTGTGGCATCTGAACCAAAGGAAGCCAATGCAATAACCACAAAAAGTGCATCTACGACACTCTTGAGTCTAAAGCAACAGCAACAAGCACAGCACTTGAAGAGTTCAGGAAAAGGGCAACATTCAGCCCAGGAAATACGCTAATCAGTGCCCAAGACATTGGTGTCAGTGCCAGATGGACGGCTGGTCTTAGATACCAGCCTCCAAAGGAGTCCACAGCTCATCCTGTGTTGCTGTCATCAGCCAGGATACTTTTGTGTCATCCCCTTTTGAAGAAAGTCTATCTCTGCTGTGGCTGCAACTCCACAGAGGATGTCCTCTATTTTTAAACTCATGAATTTCACTTTCCTAACCTGACAAAAGGTTCTGTGTTGGATGACGCATGGATGTGGGATGATTACACAGGAACCATCAGAGAGACAAGACTGTCTACTCTTATTAGATTTGATGGCTGGGCAAGACATATGCTGCTTATCTATAAAAGCTGTGAGGACAAGAAAGCTTTAAATTGGGTGAAGGTGACTTAAGGCAGAATTTGAGAAGTGAATTGCTTCGGAAATGAAACTGGGCCGAAATGCACTCCACTCCAAAGTCACCTCCAAGGGAAGAAGGAGTGCGGGTGCTTGGACCACAGAGACACACCACACCATCAAATCTGAAGACCACGCAGTAAACAGAATCCAGTGTGCACAGTAGAGGAGTGAGGAGGGTGAGCAGAAAGTGAAATCTGCACTCCCCTAAGAGGAGGGGAGCCTAAAAGGAGGAGCACAGTCACCCTAACCATGGTAAAGCCAAGTCACTTCTGACAGGCCCAATGGAGAGACCCATATGCTGCTACTATGAAGACAGGAAGAAAGAAGTCAGGGATTTTTCTGTTTCATTTAACAATGAGTTGAGCACCAAGTTCAGCCTTGTTGGCACCAACAGGATTAAGACTTTCCTGTATAAGTGTATCCCAGAAGGATCCAAAATAAGAGTTAAAGTTGTGCTCAAAGAAGAAACCTTGAATCTGTTCTGGAAAGAAAGAAAGAGAGATTCTAGAGTTTTTTGCCATGCAATATCAAAGGGCTAATTTAGGGGCACCTGGGTAACTCAGTCAGTTAAGCGTCAGACTCTTGGTTTCAGTTCAGGTCATAATCTCAGGGTCCTGGGATCGAACCCCATGTTGGGCTCCACACTCGGCATGGAGACTGCTTGAGGAGTCTCTCTTTCTCCATCTGCTCCTTCCTCTACTCTCTTTCTCTGTCTCTGCCTCAAAAACAAATAAATACATCTTTTATTTTTAAGTGCTTAATTAAATCTGAAAGCACAAAAAGAATGTTTTATAAATATACCATTTCTATCGTAAGAACTTAGTCTGGCCTTCATCATAACTATTATTATTCATATAAGTTAATATAATATAAGTTAATTATTATTAACTTACTTGTATTATAAATCTACTATGTGTTTTAAGTTGAACTTATTAACGAGAGATTTTTACTGCTTTTTGGAAGACATAGAAAACAGAATTTAGTTGCTATTGTGTTTGCTTTATTCTAATGCAGAGTCAGCCATATCCCGGCAAGAGGTGATACAACATTCCAACATGGCATCTTTTTACACTTGACTTTAGGTACACTTGTATCCCTGAAGCTCCGTAATGCCAGTGAATACTATAGTTGGAGAAGTTTATCCCTAGCTGCCTTTCCCACAGTTCCCATGAGTCACTCACAGCCTTGACTGAGCTCTCTGTACCTCAACACTGTGGTGCTTCCTGGAGCAGTCAGCTCTGTCTTTGTTCTCCTTAACTTGCCTCTGATGGGATATGGATGCAGGGTTGAACTGTGTGACCTTGAACCAGCTAAGACTAGCTGTTTCGGAATACTCTCACAAAATGCTTTGGTATTTTAAGCACAATCAACTGGAAGCAGCAGTGCTGCATAATTAGGAGCTAAAACATTTCTCCATAATCTATAACAAAACGTATAATGCTAAGTAAATAAATCTAAGTATGCGTTCTACCACAGTTGTTACTGTTTTTCACATATTTTTATATATGTAATACATATTTTATATACCTTATAAATATTTCTGAATATTAAATGATTTGTAAATACTTATGTATTTTATAAATATTTTATATACATATATTTTATCTTTTCATTTACCATTAGATCAGAAGTAAATGACTCTGTTTTCACATATCCTTTGTTTGCATCATTTTTTCAAATCCTGCATAACACCCCATCATTATTGTCCATTTAGGGAATTCCAGAAGTCATCACAAAGAGGGTTTTCTGCCCCTGTCTTCCTTCCCCTCTCCTTCTCTCTTCTACCTTCTCCCTCTTCCTCCTCTCTTTTAACAACTTACATTATTCTATGGAGAAAGTGATCTCTGTTGTTAGGTTCTGGGACTCAGATGAAACTCAGCCTCAAGACGAAGGACTTCTGTGATTCAAAACATAGAAACATTTCAACCTTTCATGATGTTGGGGAAATAAACATGAAGAGCTCCCATATTAAATGTTTCCCTGAGTGCTGGTGTCAGAGTGAGGTGACAGATGCCATTTACATTCAAGCACAGCACTTTAAAGTTGGTAACATATTTTGTTGGGACACAGAGATAACCTCTATGAAGTTTACCCCACTATTACTTCTGTCCCCCCTCCCCAGGCATTTTATCTAGACTTTGTTGTTAGCCATTCATCCAACATTCATTCACCTGATTCCACGTAGTTCTACCACTACTTGAGTAAAGGCAGTTCCTCCACAGATAATAATGACCTTGAGTGGAGTCATTCATTCATCCATAGACATACAGTGGCCCAACTAGACTGCTTTTATATGTATGACATGATGCCCAGTCAGTAAGTAACCAATAAATTTTTTTAATAAATTGTCAATAAACAAATATTCATTGGGTGCCAACCATATACCAGGTACTAGGTTAGGTACTAGAATTAAATCACATTGTATTCTTCCTCAGAAAAATACAGAATTGGCTCTTGCCAAATGCAAGGTAACAGACATGAGCTTAAAAACCCTGAGATACACTTTGTACAGGACGAAAACACCTACCTCACTGGTTTCTCCAACTTGGTATCCATGTCTAATAGAGCTAGTAAATTAAGCCCTGTTGGTAAGATAAAATATCTTGAGCAAAATTCAGACTGGGGAGGTACTATTAAACAGCAAGCCATAAAATAACTGTAAACCTGTTTATGAACTACCTTGAAAGTAATTTCAGGACAGTAGAGAAGGAACTGATTACCAGGAACAATAGCTGCCAGGATCTTTCACGCCAGCTCCTTATAAATGGGAGTCACCTTAGCAATCTCCACCAGCCTCCCACGGAGAAGAAAAGTAACTTGTATTTAAAGATTTATAATATCTACTTAAAGGTGACCTGGGATGGAATTTCCTACTTTTTTTTAACACCCAACTTCTCTAGGTCCATAATCACTGTGACACAGTGAATTCTACCAGCTCATCTTCAGTTGTCTTCCAGGCTATAGCAATAAACGGTCTTTCAGTTTTCAAGGCCAATTCTAGTTAAGAAAGAAAGAAAGAGAGAGAGAGAAAAGGAAAGGGAAAAAAAATCCCAGTGGCCCTGCCCTCAACTAACAAGAAGGTTCGGGTTTCTAAGACACACTTCCAGGCCCCAAAGATTTAGTTAACCATTTTAGCGTTAAGATAAAAGTGTCTCAGTTGCATACATGTCAGTGCAAGGGGCTGATGGCTAATGAACGGTTGTGACCTTCCTCAGTAGTAGCAGCAGGATGGCACTCTACAAGGGAGGTGGCTTCTCCATAGGAGTAGGCATTCTGGCCAAAGTGAGTATTAATGATTCCTCCTCAATCTCCCTAACTACAGCAAGAGAGGAGGGCAAAGTCCACTGATGACATCCACAACCACCATTTCTAAGACTTCTCCAGGTGGAAAAATATCCCCCAGGATTCAGATAGTGTACAGCCAATGGTCATTCATATATAATATCTGTTTCCTCAGGATTCAACAAGATATACTATTTAATTAGACAAACTATTGATTGGGTTTTCTTTTTTTTTTTTTTTTTTAAGATTTTATTTCTTTATTTGAGAGAGAGGCAGTGAGAGAGCATGAGCGAGGAGAAGGTCAGAGGGAGAAGCAGACTCCCCGTGGAGCTGGGAGCCTGATG